>ML811461.1:11406-35570 GCA_009831015.1 Picea engelmannii
TAATTACTTTTATTGATGTATGATATCAAATTTTTTCTAGTGTTCTGTATCTTTAATAATTATGGAAATAGTACCAACAAGATTGGTGATTGAGGAATCATATAAACTGTTGAAATCAAGTACTAACATATTGACTTAATAATAGGTTTATTCGTGATTGTTCTTTGTACGAATTTAGATAAAAATATAATTAGTTTCCTTTTCTTTGTTTGGAGTGCTACATAATCACTATGATTATAAACCCACTAGGTGAACACGCGAAGGTATATGGTTATGAGATCACATAAACCTTATCTTGGTAGGTATAATCAGCAGGGTTGGGGGTTATAACATGGTAGCTTCACCTTTTATGTGTTTCCTTCCATTTATATGTAGTCTTTTTTAGTTAGGATTTTCAAATATATGCGCAAAGTCTTTTTTCTGTGCACATTACACTGAGTGCCTCACAAGTACATATTGAACCTTGGGTTGACAAAATTAAATGAATGAGTGTAACGCAATGCCAAATAATTATAATTCATATTTTTAACTCGTCATTTTGGAATTTTTGTCGGAGAGGCACTCAAGGTATTAGGAATTTTTCCTTAGGATCATTTTAGGAGCAATACCAGATTGAAGGGAAACCCCTAGGGAGTTGACAACCACCCTTTGATATCTCTTGCCCAAGATATTGTTCTTAGTAATCATCACAGGATGCATGAATAAAGGTACTAAGAAACCTCACGGACGTGTTGCAAGGAACACTCGTGACACTAACAACCAGTCCAGTAAAAGTGGTGAGTAATGAGACCCTCCAAAAACCCCTAGTACTCATTGTTACTCACAAATAACATCCAATAACTTGGAAGCACCACCTAAAATAAAATCTATTGTTGGTTTATCCATAGAACCTCCTTCCTTTGAATCTCCCCAAGACCAAGATCATCCCATTGAAGGATCCAAGTCAGAAAAACACAGTAATTCTATTGAAGAAGTTAAACACTTTGTTGCCTTAGAAGAATCTTTGTGGGGAGAAAAAAATTTAAACATGGGAGAATAAGTGGAAACATCATAACAAAAAGAGCCAATCATGTTTTAATTTCCTATTCAGGAGTCTAAGGGCATACTTCAAATGAAAAATATTATGCCCTATGCTACGCCAAATTTTCATGGTTTTCCTAGCGAGGACCTTGCACCTTCCTCTTCGAGTTTGATGTCCTTTGTCAAAGCTATTACTATTATTATAATTCCCATAAACACAAACTATTTCTCTCCAACTTAAAAAATTGCAACTCTAGGCTGGTTCATGGGGCTCGGAGGAAATTCTATCAAAACCTGGGATGAAATGAAGAAGATATTTCTTAAACAATATCAAGATTATTGCAAAGTAAGGGACATATGTGAAGAAATATTTATAATGATAGAAAGGGAGGAAGAAACCCTCGAAGATTATGTAGAGAGATTCCAATATAATTTGCAAAGGACTAAGAAAAACGCACTTGATCCAGAAACATTACGCATTATATTTCTCAGAGGGATCAAGGATGATTGTATGGATACATTCAATCTTATGGGGGAATGATACATATCCCATATGACATATGATGATATATGCGAACTATATAAATGCTATTCATGAGATATCACGAAGTCTGGGAAAGTTCCCCGTGATCTAGCCTCTAGGGTCACAAAATCAACAGGGGGAGGAGTTACTAGGACCAAAATTGGAAACATGTTGGACAATTTTAAGACCGATATCCTTAGTTCACTTACCTCCCAATTAGATAATTTTCAATCAAAGAAAAATAAATAATAATTCGACCTAGCGTTAGCCATCTTCTATTCTAAGTGTCCAAAAAATCACCCTTTAAGGGAGTGTCCTTTAGATAACATAGAGGTATGTGGTATCTGTGAGAAAAATCATGATACTAATAGTTTCCCTTCTTTTTCTAAGCTGAAGGTAGTTTATTAGGGGGGGCACTGGGGGAACATAACATATATGTTTTGTGGCCCAAAAGTAGTCATGGCTACCTAGGGCACCAGGAATGACACAAAAGAAATCCCAATTTCCTCCATACTATACTCAATATTAATATCCACAACAAAATTGGTATGCTCCCATGCCCTAGCAATAATGGCACCCCCAAACTCAAAACTGGCCTTAGGAACAAGGTTGGAGAGGGCATACTCTTCAACAGTCCAATCCTCAACCACATCCTCCAGTCTAACATGAACGATCATTGCAACTACCATCCAACCAACCTCCTTCGACAACAATACAATTATCGACCCAACCAATAGAAAATCCAAACAATAAAGTAGTTCAGCCTGCCTGCAATGATGAACTACCCTTCTTTCCAACATATCTTATTTTCCTTGAGGAATGTCAAGGTATTCATTTACAATCACGGAAATTGATTTAGGATCAAACTTCCCCCATCATCCAAGAGCAGCAAGATGATGAGGAGAATCCTTCCGAACTAAATGATAAAAATGGTAATCCCTTCGAGGAAAGCTAGGACTCTAGCCCAAAAAAGTCTCACAAATGAGAATTGTCCTTAGAACCACCTTATTTGAAAAGGCTATGTATAGAAAATTCCCCCACACAACCATAGTTTGATCTCCTAGGGGAACTTCAAAATGGGTGTGTTAATATTCCTATGTTCCAAGTTATTAAGGATGTCCAAATCTATGCTAAGTTTGTTCGAGATATTTTCCTTAGGAAACCATGAAGGAAAAAGGAAGACCCAAAGATAGTTCATGTCATAGGAAAACTAGTTGATCTCATGCTAGGAAGAGTATACATGACCAAGTATATGGATCCAAGAATTTCGGTTGTTAAGGTTAACATTAATAATACCTCCATATCTAAGACTATGGTTGACCTAGGGGCAGCCATAAACGTAATGACCAAGGAAAATATGGAAAAACTTCAATTTCCTGGTCTATGACCAACCCCTACAGTCCTTTAACTAGTAGATAGATCTACAATAAAACCTAATGGAATACTAGAAGATATGATTGTTTATGTAGACTCATGGGAGTATCCCATTGACCATGTGGTCCTACAACCAAAGGACAATATAGGAGGCTATCCGTTGATTTTAGGAAGAACCTGGTTGGCCACTTTTGATGCATATATTGGTTGTAGGTCTTGATATATGATGATCTCCCATGGAAATTCCACCAAAACGTTGACCCTCTATCCTCCTGCTAATCCTTCAGATGACCTAGAAAATTCCCCTTGGATTGAAGATAGTAAGGAGGAACCTACACAACCCTTGTTGACTCTCGACCAAGCATCAACCTTTACAAAGGAGACTAAGGATGATTTTATTTTCACTTACATAGTGCATCCTCACACAACCAACCATCTGAGTTTGGAACATATCTTAGGGGAACACTTCCAGGAAACTTATTCACCAACGGAATTGACACAACCACTAGATGGATTGGTTCCTATGGATGCTATCTCTAAGGAACAAATCCTAGATATTGAGATATACCCCAAGAAAAACTTAAACATAAATGATAAGTTGGACTCCTCCCAACAAAAAAATCTCATAGAAATGCTAAGAAAACATAGTTCTCTGTTTTCTTGGGATTATACTGACATGAAGTGAATCCACCCTAACCTATGTACACATCAAATTTATATTAAGAACAATTCCAGACCTATTTGACAACCTCAACGGAGAATGAACCCGACTATGAGAGATATAGTTAAAGGGGAACTCCAAAAATCCCTTGATGTAGGTTTTATTTACCCAATCTTTGATAGTAAGTGGGTTTCACCCTTGGTTATTGTGACGAAAAAGAATGGGAAATGGTGCATTTGTTTTGACTATAGAGAACTAAGTAAGGCCACCATGAAAGACTATTTTCCACTTCCATTCATTGATCAAGTCCTAGATACCTTGGTAGGAAAGAAGTATTTCTCTTTTCTCGATGGGTTCAGTGGCTACAATCAAATACAAATCATTCCTGAAGACCAAGAGAAAACTACTTTCACCTTCCCATGGGCAACTTATGCGTACCGAGTACTACCATATGAATTGTGTAATGCCTCGACTACATTATAGAGAGTTGTCTTAGAAATATTCTTCGACTTAACCAATGATTGCATAGAAATTTATATGGATGATTTCACTTTTTATGGAGATATCTTTTAGGAAGCCTTGGACACTTTAGAAAAAAATTTGATCAAATGCCAAGAGACCAACCTTTAACATAGCCACGAGAAATTCCATATGATTTTCACTGAGGGATTTGTATTGGGACACCACATATCGCCTGCATGAATCCAAGTTGACCCTGCTAAGATAGAGGTCATTTGTGGGCTCTCAATGCCTGCAATCCAGAAATATGTTTGTAGTTTTCTAAGGCATGTAGGATACAACTGGAGATTTATTGAAAATTTCACAAAAATAACATCACCATTATTTCAATTACTAACAAAAGCTACAAAATTCTCTAAGAATGACCAATGTCAAACTGCATTTAAAACTTTAAAAGAAAAACTATATGTTGCATGAATCTTGAGAGGTCTGAACTGGTCCCTACCTTTCCATATCTCTACATATGCCTCAGATACAACCCTTGGAGTTTTTTTAGGAAAAAAGAGGAGGAACGAACATATTTCATTTATTATGTCAGCAAGAATCTTACCCCTACTAAAAAGAACTATATTGTAACTGAAAAGAGTTTCTTGCTATCATAAATGCTAGTAATAAATTTTGTCATTACATCACAGGTTACTCTATCTTTGTACACACCGATCACTCTACCATTTGTTACCTTATGAGTAAACCTATAACCAATGACAGAGTGACCTAGTGGTTTCTCTTGCTACATGAATTTTACATCTCAATAATTGATAAGCCAGGGAGGAAAAATGTAGTTGTTGATTTCCTCTCTAGAATCACAAACATAGAATGAGTCATCCATGTAGAAGATACTTTTCCAGATGAAAAATTGTTTGATTTATCCACTAACACACCATGGTTTGCAGATATTGATAACTACTTAGCTGCAGGTAATATTTCTCGAGATTTTTCACCAAAAAAATGAAAAACATTTATTTGACAAAGCTCAACATATTCTTGGGTTGAAGGATACCTCTTTCGTACCGCGAAAGATCACATCATTTGACGTTGTGTTTGAGAAGATTAAATTTATGACATCCTCAAAGAATGTCATGATGAATCGCGTGGAGGCCAATTTGCAGACAAAAGAACTGCAAAAAAAATATCACACCTGGGATATTATTGGTCGGCCATCTTTCGAGACGCTAAGAAATATGTCAGGAGTTGTGACAAGTGACAAAGAATGGGGTGACATCTCAAAGAAGAAGATATGCCACTCCAGCCATAGATTTAGATAGATCCCTTTAAGAAGTGGACCCTTAACTTCATTGGACCCATCAACCCACCATCAAATCAGAAGGCGTACATCCTGGTGTGCACCGACTATGTGACTAAATGGCTCGAATCTAAATCACTTCAAAAGGCTACAGAGGAAGCAGTGGATAATTTTTTTATGAATATATGTTTTTCCGCTATGGGGTTCCCTGATAAATTGTTATTGATCAAGGGACCTAGTTCAGTTCACAGATTATCCACTCCATTACTAAGTAGTTCAAAATCAAGCGTCGAATGTCAACCCTATACCATCCTTAGGTGAACAGGTAGGTAGAAGTGAAAAACAGAGTAATAGAGGCCATCTTGACTAAAAAAATTAAACATCGTCATAAGGATTGGGCCGACAGAATTCCAAAGGCTCAATGGGCCTATAGAAGTACCTAGAGAAACACCACATTGTTTACCCCCTATGAGTTGGTATATGGGAAACGCGTGGTTCTCCCCATTGAATTTGAAATCAAGACATTGAGAACCACACTACAAGTAGGCTTAGATCTCTCGGAAGCCCAACAAAATAGACTTGATCAGATTAATGAGCTTGATAAAATCTGTCAGGTTGCAATACATCAAACTACTTTAGTTCAGCAACAGAGGGCTATGTGGCAAGATGAATTCATCAAAGAGAATAAGTTCAAAGAGGGTGATTAGGCCCTTCTATTTGATTCATGGTACAAAGACTTCAAAGGAAAATTTCACTTGTTGGTTGCATCCATACGAAATCGACCTTGTGTACTAGAATGGCTCCATCAGGCTCTGCACTATCGATGAAGCAAGGATGCCACTAATGACTAATGGTCAACAATTAAGATTGTACCGAAAACCCAAAAATAAGGAAAAATTCATTCAAGAAATGGTCAAGTAGAAGGATCTCAACATTTTTGGTGAGGTGGCTCTGCCACCAATACTCACCCTCTAATGCATTTATATCTAAAGAAAAAAAAAGGAATAAAAGATCTGGTAGTGAAAACCTGGTTTCGAGCACTACCAACATTGGCGATGTTAGAAAACCAGATACTGGATGACATCACCAAGTATAGAAAACCTCCAGCTGTGAAAACCTCTTCAGGGGCGCAGCTGGACAAACTCTTGTCTAAAAACTGGGCTTCTAACAGGCAAAGTTTTCTAAAATAAATAAATATATAATAAATAAAAGTGTTCGTTGATAAATCTTGTGATTGCATTTTCAGTTCCTTGATGGAAACATTCGGGTGTATTGACAAAAGTTTTCTTCAAATGTTGTATTGATTATACCAGTTTCATGATTCCGTAGGATTGCAAGGAAAATTTTTGTTATCAATTACTCTAGCACAATGGATAAAAGGTCACAAGGCTTAAACATAATCTGACTACATCAAACATTGCAAAATCCTAGTAGCAGAGCATTTGCAACACATATTTCAAAGTTCAGTTTTATGGCTCTACAGAATTGCAAGGAATCTTATCCTTGCCAATTGCTCTAACATATTTGAATGCATAAATTCAAAGACAATCCTGCTACGTCAAAAGTCAAGGGATCCTAACAGCAAGAGTATTTTCATCACACAACTTGAAATTTAGGTTCTCTTTTAAAACCACCCTTTTCTTTTCTGCAATTAGAATTTAAGAGGTTATGTGGAAAACTAGTAATATCATCCCCATAAATTATCCATGATTATCCTAAGTACTAAAGCTTATTGATCTATAAATAACTTAGCACCGTTATCTGCCTAATTACTATGGTTACTATCACCTGATGAGAAGAGAGTGTCGAAATTTTGGCCATACAATAGCTATGTTACACTTGGTATCATTTAGCCCAATATATGAAACAATAGCCTTTCACACCTTCACACTACATAATATTTTAATTGTTGGAAAAAGGGCTAGTTGTTATGCTATATACTGATATTGCAGCTACCTATTGATTTATGACCATTGTGTAGCAATCACTACCACGTTCTAATCGACCATTATGAAGAAACCACCTTTAACCTACCATGTGCTTAATTGCATTATTTGTTAACCATGATCACCTCATCGATCTTAATGTGAAATCATTTGAACTCTAATCTGGAGGACACCTGACAAAAGATATCATTTGCTATCTATCTTGACTCGACATAGCATTTAAAACCATTCCACAGAGATTTGAATCGGGAGCAACGACGACTAAGTGAAGGATCGACACACACCGCGAGGTATATGGGAGATACGAACTAGGAATAACTACAATGGAGGGATAAATCCCTCGCTACACCACAACTACAGAACCATCTCTCAAATCAGTTCGCCAGTTCAGGTGTTATCTAGATCGCATCAGAACGTAGAAGAGACGTGGGGAAAAATCCAGAGGGATTGAGCTATCATAATAGAAACCAAAGCTACATAAGGGAACTGGACGTGAAAATTTGTGGGCACATTTCCTGAAATGATCCATCCATTCATACAGAGGCCATTCGGACTGGTGATTGAGCTCGTCCTAGCTGTCCATAGAAGACGAGAACCCAAGTCAAATCATAGGAGTAAGTAAGTGGTCGACAATAATTGGAGTTGTAGTCTAGATTTGATCCAAGACCCAGTGTTGACAGTTAAGGCGGAGTCAAGGAATATTTAAGAGAGACTGAGAACATGTCTTTTCTAGTATTAAAGACGAATCGATCCAAAGAAAAAAAGGGAGATATCTAGCAGAGTAAATTCAAATCGGGGGAAGACTATCGAAAAAATTCCCAGTAAGTGCTACAACTAGAACCTTTTTTTTCCTTGTTGAAATTAACCTTGCAAATATGGGAGGGGAATTCAACTGGACTGAGCCTAATAATATAGAGGAAATTAAAAGAAACCCGGCAGCCATGAGAATATTTTAGCAAGCTGGGTGGCTGGAATTGAATTTCTAGAGAAATTCCAAGCTTCTGACCATGATTTAGTCTTGGAATTTGCCCAAAATTTCAATGGGTGTGTTATCACATATCATGGTATGGGGTGTTTTCCCCACTGGATTTGGCCCTTGGGTGGAAAAATGTGAAGAATGGGGTTAAAAACCCACTAAATGGCGCTTATCCTAAGTTCGTCGGATTTGATGTGATCGTTTGGCGTGTTGTGATAAGAGGTTCGTAGATATAGGCAGCTGAGATCTACGCTCTCTAGATCGATGGTTGTTGGCCATATCGAAGCTTCAACATGCGCGGTCGTTAAAAAATATAGAGCGGGCCGGGAAGAAACCATGGTTTTTGTGGAGGCGCTACGTGTCAGCAGAAGACACACATCGGGCCCAAAAGAGGGGAAGAATGAAACCACTTTTCGTAGCCTCGATATGCGCGTGCACATATTATACCCTATCCCAAGTTGACAAGTGGTCGTCCCACAACCATCCTACCAACAAATATCCCCCACTCCTTCTCTCTCCTCTATTCGCCACATCTCCCCCTCCCCCTATATCTTTGACTCCCTCACACTTGTCCTCCATTCACTATCCCACCTGTCGTATCTTCCCTTCTCATCTTCCGCCACCTGTACCACTTTGCTCCACATCACCTCAGTCCTCTTGCACCTCAGCCCCCGCCTATGTCTCATCCACTTAGCCATCACACAACCCAATAAAATACCCATCGCACCATCGTTCCGCCAGATCCTGACCCACATCCATGTTTGTTGTCAAAATTTCCCTGCAAGCATCCAACTCAGCTCCAGATGGCAGAATGCAGAGACCGTCGCGTCTTACAGATGAATTTTTGAATCAGGTCTTCACAATACTGAGGAAGCAGTTATTGAGTTTGGTTGGTGGTAGTTTAGTATCACTTCCACCATATATGGAAATATCAAGAAAGGACTGTCAGCTAGTCAACTCATCTGCAGGTCCATTATGAAACACAATTGCGTCTGAATGGGGCTTGCTTCCAATAGAAGACTACATGCATAGTCTGTCAGGAAGCATGCAGACATAAAGTCTTTAATGCGAAGACCCGGGCACACCTCTGTTGTAGGAAAGAAATTGTTTGAGTATAAGTATGGAGTTCTGTCATTTTGTAAAGGGTATTTAGTTGAGCAGAGCTCCCAATCTGTAATTTTGTTTTGCTAGAGTTGTTCTCTAGTTATGTAATTGACTTGAGACTCTCATATTAATCGAAGTCAGCTCCCTTTCCCTTTCCATTTTGTCTGTAAAATTTGTTTAAAACACTCAAGCATGGAGGATCCAGTGAGGATTGTTATGTTGTTGTAATGGAGGTTTGATTACAGTGGTATCAAGGTAATTTTTATTCATTTCCCTGTCTATATGTTCCTTCTCACATTGAATAGATTGGGCATGGAGGATCCAGTTGAGCTATTGCAGTTGCAAGATGATGGAGGCTTGATGATACTGCATCTTTAACTATGTCCCTTGTAGACATATTTCAGTGTATGAACTTCAGCTCAAGAATGCTCTTGAGATTGGGTTTTCTTCCCTAGACTGTAGGAAGGTCTGATTCCCATAGCAGTGTCATTCACCCTTTCTTCTAAGTCTTCCCTCTAGTCTCTCTTTAACTCAATTTACTGACTAAAGTTAATGTGGCCCTCACTTCCCTGTACATTTCCCGTCCAGATCTATGTTGAATGTATTTCATGTTGTTGAGTTTTGGCCATTGACCATCCACATTTAAACCAACATCCACCCCAAACATTGTTGGGTATCGGGCTTACCTCTGCTGCAATCAAGAGGTGACTTCCGGTGCTAACATTTCTAGCGTCATTTTCGGGGTTGAAATTGAATATTTTCCATGGGTAGAACGACAATGATTATTGGTCCTGAAGGTGCATCAAAACTTAGTACATAAAAGATTGCACCTGTGCACCTGGTGACTCCACTGTGCCGACTCCACTGTCTCAAATCCACTGTTTCAGTGTGGCTTCTTGTGGCTACACCTGGTAGCCCCTCAGAGAACACAATGATCAAATCTGGTCTTTGATGGTGAACAAATACTCGACACACTCATCCTGTGCATCATTCACCTGGAGATTCCATGGTTGAAGAATCGATTGGCAACTCCATTGGTTCGAAATGGACAAAATCCTGGCTTAAAGGTTTGCTCCCTTTAATTTTTCTATTGTTCTTGATTTTCCCAATGTTGTTCCTGCTCCAAATGAATGGAATGATTATTTTCCTATATTTAAAGAGCTTAAAAAGGACAACTTTGCTCATCATCTCTGTGAGTTTCATGAACTCATGCACCAGTGGGAGATACATCAGGAGGAAGTATTAATGAATATGTCCATGTTCTCGTTAGCAGGGGATGATCGTGAGTGGTATCATTCTTTACCCCCTGCTAGCATTTGTTCACTAGGAGAATTTCATTCATCTTTCAACGCTCATTGTTAGAAGTTTTATCCCTCTGAGTTAATTTGTCATAGATGTTGTGAGGGATACAATGATTGTATTCAAGATAGAGCTGCTTCTTACGTAGGCTGTGAGGATGATCTTGATGACTTGGATAAAAAATCATTCCTTTCTCATCCCTATTCGTCTGCATCAGAGGAAATCTATGAGGATGAAGGCTACGAGGAGGAAGAATATGTTCTGAGTGAGCTGATGGATCTGGTGAAGTCTCTTTCTGTAGAGTTAGAGGAATTGAAGGCAAAACATGAGTGTTTCCTTCTTGAAGAAAATGCAAAGGATTTTCCAGCCCTTGAAGTAGATGTTCTTAGCAGCCCTACGAAGGATGATAATGAATATTTCATGGTCATATAGGCCCTGCATTCTACTCCCGATGGGCCTGTTGTCTCAAGATTTGATGATTATTCTAAAGAAGAGTAGTAGAGCCCTACATCACAGTCTGGTGACCAGAGGAGTAGTCAGCCTGTATATGACAGCTATGAATCAAGTTTTGAGCTAGATATGCAGGATTTCCAAGAGCATGTAGCATAGCCTTATCCTCTTTTCATTAAAGAAGATTATCATGAGGAAATGGACCATCCTTGTCGTGAAGAAATCATTGAGTAGCAAAATGAAGAGAAAATCTTTCCCACATGTCCTGTCTACGATGATTATGACTCTAACCCTTGGGAGAGCCAAGAATATGAACCAAAGGAGTCGAAAGAGGGGCAATTTATCTCTTGTTCAAAGCCTGTCAGTGAGCAACCATCATCTGAGGACAATCAACATCTATCAACTTCTTGTCCCTCTATGCCTTCCAATGATATTCAACCCTATATGAGTAGTTGTGGAGCAGAGCAGGATTTCTGCTACAAATTTCACAGAATTTTCCACTCATTCTATGAGCCTGTCAATGAGTACATGGAGTGAAATTTCTTTCATGCCTTGGAGCCACCCTATTTTATCTCAAATTCATCCCTTGGAGAAAAGATGAAGGATGTAACCGTTCTGTTGTCGCAGTTGCAGCATTTACTAGTGATCACCGACAGAGTAAAGCAACTTCCATTCAAGAAGTTACTTGATTGGCTATAGTGGAAATTTGCTTTCACCTAGCACCATGTAAAGTTTGATTAGTTTAGGATTGTACATAAATAAGCTCCTTGGAGCCCTTGTATGTTTGGTTTCATCTTATTTTTTAGCATATATTCCTAAGTAGGGTGTTTTGAGCTTGACTCCATAACCCAACAGAAGGCAACTAGAACTGCAAAAGGAGATTTTAGAGCCTCGCATGGGAGGAATCTATCCCCCATGGAGCCTAATGTTATCACATATTATGATATGGGGTGTTTTCCCCAGTAGATTTGGCCCTTGGGTGGAAAAATGTGAAGAATAGGGTTAAAACCCACTAAATGGCGCTTATCCTAAGTTCGTTGAAGTTGATGTGACCGTTTGGCGCGTTGTGATAAGAGGTGCATAGATCTGGGTGGCTGAGATCTGTGTGCTCCAGATCGATGGTTGTTGGCCATATTGAGGCCTCAACATGTGCGACGTTAAAAAATATAGAGAGGGTCGGGAAGAAACCATGTTTTTTGTGGAGGCGCTACGTGTCAGCCGAAGACACACATTGGGCCCAAAATCGGGGAAGAATGAAACCACTCTTCGCAGCCCCGATATGCACATGTGCATATTATTCCCTATCCCAGGTCGACAAGTGATCGCACCACAACCATCCTGCCAACATCTCTCCCCCACTACTTCTCTCTCCTTTGTCCACCACATCTCCCGCTCCCCCTATAGCTTTCACTCCCTCACACATGTCCTCCATTCACTATCCCACCTGTTGTATCTTCCATTATCTTCTCCTGCCACCTGTACCACTTCACTCCACATCACCTCCATCCTCTTGTTCCTCATCCCCACATGTGTCTCCTCCATTTGGTCATCGCACAACCCAGTAGCACACCCATCATGTCATCGTTCTGCCAGATCTTGACCCACGTCCACATCTGTTGTCAAACCTTCCCTGGAAGCATCCAACTCAGCTCCAGAGGATAGAATGCAGAGACTGTCGCGTCTTATAGATGTAGTGTTGACTTAGGTCTTCCCAATCCCGAGGAAGCAGTTATTGATTTTGGTTGGTGGTGGTTGACCATCACTTCCACCATAAATGGAAAACCTGAGAAATGACTATCATTTAGTCGACTCATCTACAGGTCCATTCTGAAACACAATTGCATCTGAATGGGGCTTGCTTCTGATCGAAGATTGCATGCAGTCTATCAGGAAGCATGTAGACATAAATCCTTTAATGAGAAGACCCGGGCACGCCTCTGCTGCAGGAATGGAATTTTTTGAGTATAAGTATGGAGTTCTGTCATTTTGTAAAGGGTATTTGGTTGAGCAGAGCTCCCAATCTGTAATTTTGTTTTGCTAGAGTTGTTCTCTGGTTATGTAATCGAATTCAAACTTTCATATTAATAGAAGTCTGTAAAAGTTGTTTAAAACACTCGGGCATGGAAGATCCAATCTAGGATCGTTGTGTTGTTGTAATGGAGGTTTGATTACAATGGTATCAGGGTCATTTTTATTCATTTCCCTCTGTATATGTTCCTTCTCACATTGAATAGCTCGGGGATGGAGGATCCAGTCAAGCTATGGAATTTGCAGGATGATGAAGGCTTGATCATACTGCAATTGTAACTGTGTCCCTTGTAGACATATTTCGGTGTCTGAACTTGAGCTCAATAATTCTCTTGAGCTTGGGTTTTCTTCCCTCAGTTGTCGGAAGGCATGATGCCCATAGCAGTGTCATCCACCCTTTCTCCTAAGTCTTCCCTCTGCTCTCACTTTAACTCAATTTATGGACTGAATTTAATGTGGCCCTCACTTCCCTGTACATTTCCCATCCAGTTCTGTGTTGAATATCTTTCATGTTGTTGAGTTTTGGCCATTGACCATCCACATTTAAACCAACATCCACTCCAAAAACTGATGGGTATCAGTCTTACCTCTGCTGCAATCTAGAGATGATTTCCGGTGCTAACAGGGCAGAATACCACAGTTAGGAGGTTGACCCTTCTAGTTTCTAAGGAATCCATGAGAAAAATTACAAGATTGCCTCTATGTAACATACAATATATATAATATTTAGTGATAATAATCATAAATAATAATAATAATAATAATAATAATAATAATAATAATAAATAGTTATTAATTATCTAAGGGATGCATCCTTTCATGGATGGTCACCACATGTGCCTTTAGGTTCTCTATATATTTGACACTTTCAATGATCATCTATTCATCATATATTATATGTTTTATCTCATTATATACATTCTTATTCAATATATTTATTGTCAAGTATGGATTACAATTATTTATTCCATTTATGATGGATGTATGTGGTAAGAATCAGATTGGTTCTTTGGATTAGTATAAGAGATTTGTTGTTGATCCTAGCCATTGGCCATACAGGCTTGTAGCCTCATACAAAAATAATTTCAGAGTTTCTCTAATTTATCCAAGTCTCTGACCACGTTAGAGAATTTTTCCATTAAAAAAAATCCATCATAAAAAATTACCATTGAAAAAAATATATTTTAGTTGCAATAAATTATAAGTTATTACGAGTTATCAAGAAGAAAAAAAAATTAAAGGAAAAAAAAGGGAGAAGAAAAAAGAAAGAATAAAAAAAGAAAAGATAGTGTAAAAGAAAATATTCCAAAGAAAAAGTGTTATAACCCTAAATTGCACCACACATGCTTACCTGGCATCAGGCCAACTCATATCCTTTCTTTGCCAAAAACATTGTTGAACAACTCTTTGAAAATCCTCTTGTGTAAAGGCCCACGTGCCCTAACCCATTACTGCATGCGTGTACACGCTGGCTCACCCAAAATAGCCCACGTGGACCGACAAAAGCATAAAAAAGCAAAGTTGCCAACGGAACAAAAAGTTATGGGTGAGTTAACGGAAACTCCCGGCCATGCATGGCCGAGGGTTTGTCCAAATACCTAGCTCCTTCTAGCCTATAAGAGAAGGGGTAGGGGTACCATTTGGAAGAAGGAAATATATAGCAAATAAACTCTGTCCATTTACGTATTCCATTGTCCCAACCCTTTAGCCTTTCCTAATGCCAAAGGATATTTAAAGGAAAGCAGTTGAAGGACAGAAGAAGAGGAGCCAAGGATCAGGTTCAAGGAGCGGTGGCCAGTCTCAACTTTTGTAAAGTTGATTCATTTTAAGTAATAAAGAGAATGATTTTCCCATCCCAATTCATGAACTTTTTATGGTTTGATTATTTTATGTTTGATTTCTAACCCGTGAGAGTATAAGTAGTATGCATGCATAGTTGTTGCTTGTCTTGAATGTAGGTCAACTTTGGAAGGAGTATTCCAAACAAGTAATCAAGCACAACGGAGGATCGACATCAAACGCCGGTAACGAGGTAGGTTGATCTTTCCATGCATTTACTAAGAAAAGGGGATTTAAATCTAGGGATGAAGGTAGAAAGTAATTTTTATTCGATCATATCTGCATGCAAAGTCTGAACTCTATTTGCTAGCCCGTAGGGTGTTTTTCCCCAACAACATAATTGGCGATCGTACTGGGGATTAACTCTTTAGGGTTCCTGGAATTTTATTTAGTTTTTTGGTAGTTTAAAGACTATTTTTTCTTGCCTGTCTTTTCTTTTCATTTTTGTAAAGTCTGAGCTAGCAGGGAGTCTGATTTTCCATACCATCTTTCCTTGACTTTTGCTTGACTGTGTTTTTCGGGACCCACAAAGGTACATGCAGACTGTACAAGGCCTGCACGTGTGTACCCGTGCCCTATCCTCTTACATCCCACTTGTGAATTCTAGCTATAGAGGTAGCAATAGCATGTAGGAGTACAGAGAACCTCAGAGGCAGTCCTCCTCTTCTCTGTCAGAATCACATATTCTCAGGGGGTTTTCTGGAATTCTATCTGAGTCTTTTTTGCTAACAGTCCTATCTCAAATTGTTTTTGCCTTATTATTTTTTCCTTGCCTTATTTGTTTTTCTGTTAGAAAGAGTATCCAAGCCTTCAAACGATCTTGGTTATCAATATTAGAGGTCTCTTCCTGGTTTGGTCTGTCTATTTTCATTTTTCTTAGAGTTTAGATATACATGTGGCCTGTACAAGGTCAGCCCGCTTGTACACGCCCTCTGTCTCTGTTAAGCGCGTATTCACACGTGTGTTGTTTGAGTAACAGTCGTTTGCTTGAACATGCTACTTTTTGTTAAGGGTGAGGCAGTCATCCTCTCCTTTGATAAGAAGTATTCCTCTTAGGTGTTTGAATCTCTATTTGAACAGTTAGTAGCTTAGGATTATTTTTACCTTTAGCTTGCTTTTTCTCATTTAAAAAGTTGTCAGAAAAATAATTTTTTTTTTACGGTTTTTAGACAACTGTGAGAGTCATTGTTTTTACAAATTTCTATTGTGTTCTTTTTAAATCTGATTCTTTTCGATCTGCGCTTTAAGCCATAATTTTTTTTCTTGGTTTTTTGCTTGTCGGTATTTTCCCTTTCTTGCTTTACTAGCACTTAAATAAATAAATAAATCTCTTTTCATTTTCTTCTTTGGTTGAAGAGTGTGTTTCTTCATCATTAGCTAGGGAAAAGTATTTTATTTCATAAGTTTTTGCAGTTCTCTTATACCATAAGTAGCTCGTATTCGAGTGAAATTACTTTGAGTTTGTTGTCCAAAATCTTAGAAAAGTTAAAAAATCTTTCTTTTGAAAAGTTGTTGAAATTTTGCATTCAGTAAAAGTTTTGTTTCCAGCTTTTTTATTCATTTTTTTATTTCATCTTTTACACATCATCAGTTTCACCCTCATACCCCTTGATGTAAGACAAATCCATAAAAGTAATGCTAAATTTAAAATCTACTATACTTTTATGTTTGTAGGGTTCACAAACTAGTTCAGGACTAGGGCCTTGGATTAGGTTGGAGAGGAAACTCTTCAAGGCCATTTAAAATCAAACATTGGAGTCTGAGATAGGGAGTGTTTATGTCCAGTTTCGTGGAAGTTATCCAGGACCCCCCTCTAACATAGGGGATAAACATGAGGTCGCGTGCGGAAATGTAGCAGAGATAACCCCTCCAAAGGTGAACCAATCGTAGTGGAGAACACATATAGAGGGCTTGTTTTGGGATTTCGTCGTTTGCGTTTTCCACGGGGCTTTGTGGGTCTTGAATCTGTTCGAGGTCCTCAGTTATCTTCTGGAACATTTTCTCTCGATACCCTTGACAAGTTTCAGGCTCGATACCTTTCTCATTATGGTCTACCCGACTTTCGACTGTACCCGCCTAGTGACTGTTCACGTGCTAGCAACCTAGTTGCCAATCTTTGTTAGGGACATACACAGGTGACTGCAAGGGTATACTGTAGTACCTAGGATAGACATCAGGCCACACTTTGTAGAGTATACCCAGAGGGTGCTTCCGTGTTCGAGTTGCACTTGCACTGGTAAGTTGCTCTAGTGTTGGTTGTTGTAACTGTTCTTCCAATTAATTTAGTGTTTGCTTGTCTTATCTTCTAGGAAATTTTTTCTTAGTGTGTGTTACTTTTGAGCGTTTAGAATACCTTAGAGTGTCTTGGATCTTATCACACAGTGGAGGATCCCGAGCTCCGCCAGTCACGAAGGCTTCTTGGCCTGCCACTAGTTACACTGGATCCACCCCCGCCACCATTAAGGAGGAAGCTAGACCAACAAGGGTCTTTTGAAGCAACTAGGTTACAAACCATTGTGCCCGAACAACCTCTGGAAGAATCAACCATTTTGGACCTTGAAGCAACTGCTCTTGGCTCAGTTGAAACCTCAACCACTGATCTCTTGGCACCTTTTATTGTACAAATTCAATTTCACGAGCGTCAGACAGTATCGCACACAGCAATGGAAACAAATGTTGTTACTTCTTCTAGGAATTATTTAGTTCCCACCACGGTTGTCACCACATGAGAGTCATATCCCAACCTATTGTCATTGTTCCGAGCCACCATGATCTAGACCGCAACTACTTTGCATAGTGGTTTGAACCCATCTTTTGCGACGAACACAACCCCCTTCACACCTAGTGTGACAGACCCTCTATTCTCATACGGTATGCCTAGTTCGGGTACAAGTCTTGTACTGTCCTATTCCACTTTACAGACTTTGGGTCTGGGGGTAGGGAGCTCTAGTGCTCCTCTGCAAGGTGACATGGGGGGCACTCCTATCCCTTTTAACTCTTTTCCTTACGCAGGAGGTCATATCCCTCCTTCGTCCCCTTCACTCGATGGTTCGCATCAGCAATCCACTGGGCAACCTACACACAATAGTTTATTTGGAGCGGGGAGTCAAGGACCACCTTCGCATAGTATGCCGGTAGGTTCAACACTGTTTTCTTGGAACATAATGTTTGGTAACAACACCTTCTCGTCAGCTGCTTTCTCGACTTGGGAAACCCCATTTTTGGACAATCTACTCCTGGGCAGGGTACTATTCCTGCACAGGGGGAAAAATTAGCAGGACCTTGGAATTCAGGGCAAGGATCTGTTCCCTCCTTCGGAATGCTAATCTGGGGTAATTCTTTCCACAATCAATGGAACCCCGGACAAACGACTATGCCTATCCCTACAGGACCGGCATGGGGTAATCCTTCCCAAAGTCCTTTGAACACAATGCATGCCCAACAATCTATGTCCTATTTGGGAAATCAACCGATGATGTCTTCACAGATGCAAAATCCTTACATTGGTCAGGGCCATGGTTTCTACCAGAATCCAGGCCAGCAGCCAAACTTTTCCTGGCAACCTGGTGCCATTCAAACTCCATGACCCTTTTTCCCAGGTTATCAGTAGCAACCCAAACTACCTTTCCTGGCGACTTTACACTTTCCAGATTTGACGAGGTTGTTGAATGACCCCATTTGTCACGATCCGCGTTGGCCTCCTATGTCGACGAAGTTGCCTTCGGACATTCCAAAGTTCGAAGCCAAGCCTAATGAAGATCTAGAAGATCATGTGACTACCTTCCATCTTTGGTTCTCATCTAACTCATTGAAATATGACTCCGTACAATTGCGATTGTTTCAACGTACTCTCATTGGGAGTGCTGTGAAATGGTACATTGAGCTTTATTGATCAAGATACTCTTCTTTTGGCGAATTGGCGATGGCTTTCATTAACCATTTCTAGTTACCTGTGAGATATGACGTTGGCACAGAGTTGCTCGCTAATTTCGAATAGACAACAACGGACCATATCTCTGATCACATACGAGAATGGAGACGTCGGAGGAGTTTAATCAAAGTACCAGTCCCACCAGCATTCTTTCTTGAGTGGTTCCTTAAGTCTTTGGTCCCGCAGTTATCCAAAAACATCGTGACATCTAGAGTTTTCTCTGAAGAAGACGCCATCATGAGGGATCAATAGTTTGAGCTCATCTATTCTCAATCCATTTTATTATATAAAATCTTGCCAGATGTGCCATGTTCAATACTGGATAAAACTAGACAGAGAGCTAGACCGCATGCCGATGGTATCGTCGGTTCAGCACAAACTAAGCCCGCTAAGAAATTGACAAAGAAGTTGCAGCAACTATCCATACAACACACAACGGCCATCCAAACTACTGCTTTGGCTACTCCCCCTACCCAAACGTCGAAAGTACACATAGTGCAGTCAACTAACCTGAAGGCCACCCAACAGCCTAAAGGGAAGAAAAAACAATGAAAGAAGGGTAATGGGGATAAAAACCCAACGATAATGCTGGCGGGGACAACACTGAAAAATAGAAGGCGAGGTATCCTTGTAGCTTGTGCATGGAAGACCACCCGACCCATATATGTCCTCGACTTGTCGAGGCCCAAAATTTTGTCACACAACAATAGCAAGTAGTGTTGACTAATCCCTTTCAACATGGGAAAAATCTAACTCAAGCCTCTGCAAGCATGGAAGGGGGTAACCAAGAAACCTACCCACCTTCGAACAATCCCTCATCCACGAACGTAGATATGGTTAGGGGTGATGCTTTCATATCGACTAGAGCACACGATTATAGTAAACCAAGAACTTCTGAGAAGGGTAAAGAAGCTGACCTCCCATATCTTCCTCTACAGATTGAGAAGAAGTTGGAAGAAACAATGAAACACATTCCAAAAGGTGTATTTAAAAACTCTTCTCATAACCCAAATGCAAGGGCCGCCCAAAACTACTCTATGGTGGAAGATTTATCACAAACCCCTTGTGCGATGTCTGCTTTGGAGGTCCTCCAAAGCTGCCCTGCTCAGAGGAAAGCCTTATTAACCACTTTAGGCTCTACTGAGACTTGTAATCCAGGTACCATCATGTTAGATACAACCGACTTAAAACCTTGTCTTCCTTACCACGTAGCGTTTTAGATAGTAGTGGCTTACCCCACGAAAACTTTTACATGGAATATCTTCCGAACGGTGGTCAACGAGGGTGCCTCAACATGCGTTATGTTGTTGGAATGTAGGAAGGCCATTGGCTAGCCCGTTTTGTCTCCATCACCTTCTCTCCTCACTGCTTTCAACGGTCGTTCGTTCTGGCCACATGGCATCGTTCCTTCATTCCCTGTGCAGTTAGGAGGGAAGATCATGTGTGTCGAAGTAGAGGTAGTCGATGCTCCCCTCAACTATAACCTCTTGTTAGGACATAGTTGGACTTCTGCTATGCAAGCTATGGTTGCTACAGTTTTCCGGGTCTTGTTGTTTCCACATGAGGGCCAGATAGTGAACATCGATCAATTGTCTTTCTCTAGACCTGACCCAACTTTGGTGGCATCCACGGTCCCAATGATTGATAATCCTCAACTAGGTGTTGTCAATGTAGGAGTTGGTTTGTGCCCATCCTTTATGGGTACCTTCGATTACCCACCTCCTCAGGGTGATATCAAATTTATATCTAATCACCACAAGGTTGAGATTTTTCAAGTTTCGTCGTTTCACACGACTTACTTCGAGGATCCATGGATTCTTCCTTCCCCATCAAACACGATGGATGAGACAGGGCACTCAGGCATGTCCATGCCCTTGTCTGCCACTGAAGTAGTGTACTCTTTAGTCCAGCAAGCTTCAACTAACACTGATCCGAATCCTGCACAAGAGCTAGATCCACTTGTAGAGCCTATTTGGGCTCAGGGTTCTCTCACTAATGTCAATTCATTAGACTTATCCTTGCCTTCTGATGAAGTTGTAATCGAAGCAATGACTAGTCCGGACAAAACTTGGGAAGATCTTCATCACAGATCATATTTTCTCCTAGAGTTAAACCAAATCGAAGCAGGAGAATTCACTGTGACCATGATGGGATATCAGTCGTGTCCTATTAATCTCTTAGCTACACATGAAATTTATGCTGAGGGAAATATGGCGACTATCGTTGAAACTATACCAATCAACATCTCCCGAAACCCTGACATCATGGAGAACTTCTTCGTCGGAGCGGATCGCTCCCCCGAAGAGATTCACGTCTACATAGATCTTTTCAAAGAATTCCTTGATGTTTTTTCCTAGTCTTATGAGGAAATGCCAGGTATCGATCCAAAAATAGTTGAACATGAAATCACAATGTATCCTGATGCCACGCCTGTTCGACAGAAGCTTTGTCTAGTTAATCCCAAGAAAGCAGCAGCCATCAAGATTGAGGTTGAGAAATTGTTAAAGGAAGGTTTTATCTACCCTATCGATTTGACTCAATGGGTGTCAAATCCTATGTCGGTCAATAAAAAACAAGGCATGATTCGTGTATGTACCGATTTCTGTGATTTGAACAAGGCATGTCCCAAAGATAATTTTCCAACACCATTCATTGACCAGATCATTGATGAATGTGCTGGTTGCGAAGCCTTTTCTTTCATCGATGGTTCTTCGAGATATAATCAAATCCAAATCAAACCCAAGGACCAACACAAAACAACATTCATTTGTTCGTGGGGTAAATTCACATATCGTAAGATGCCTTTTGGTCTTAAAAATATTGGAGCTGTTAGAATATATAAGATGGTGTGCTCGTTTTACCACGACGATACCCTTGTCTCCCAACCATAGGTTGAAGCCTCCCTTCGAGCACCTTAACCTTGACATGAGAATTCCTCTGGAAGCAAACCCTAGGCTAGATAGCCAAACAAAGAGCAGCGCATCTCTCCCCAAGGATAGCGCATCACAAAAAGCTGATCAGATAGTCCAAACCCTAGCCAAGAGATATCCAAGCCAAATACTGAAACTTGTTGCTGCTACAGCTGCACCTGCAACCCTCCTCCAAACCTGCACACTAGCTACACCTGCAGTGTGCACCAATTGGGAAAACTGCAGTCCTGAGATGTGACAAATGAAAGACTGGCGCCCTGTATTTACAGTAATCCTGCCAGTTTACTGGGGCCGACTTCTTCTTCTGGGTATGTGTCTGTTCAGTATATTATTATTAGTTCTGGCCGACTTCTTCTCTTGGAGGCTAATAGCCTAATATAAATTATATTCTTGAGCCGACAAGGCTTCTAAGGTTATTAACCAATTCATTAGGGTTTCTCTTGCTTCCCGGAGTCTTCTATTCTCGTCAGGTTCACATGTAGAGGTAAATACCCCCCGCCGCTACCATAATATTAACACTCCCTCCTAGCTAGAGAGGTATTTATAGGTAATGGACTTGAGCACAAAACATACCATTTACCCGGTAGCATCAATATAGTCATCTAGACTATTTCATGACTAAATCATGAGCATCACCATTACTATCAGTTGCATCATCTCTCAAAACCATACTTCGTCTGAGTAATATGATGCTAGATAAGTCACTCTCACCATAGAGTGATACAAGTGGAGTAAAAGCTATGAACTGTTTTCCATCTGAAAATCTATGTTCATCATTCACCTGAATGATCATCATCTCCAATAAACTGCTGATAGTCTTCAAGGCAATTAGTGCAACAATAGAATGGTCTTGAGCACAACAGACCATACACTAGTAGCACCACGAGCACCTGTCATTATTATCCGACTGGATAATCTCCTATGACAACTGGTACAATATCAATTTATAGAACACACCTGTGTCTATTCTCATAGTACACAACTACAATCTAGTGGTTAACTACCACATCAAGTAACACAAAAGTACTTGATCAGCAATAGTGAAACATATTCACCACAGTAGTTCTCATCTACTGTCATATAGTCTTCATAACAAACTTCTGAGAGCATCCTGCATAGAAACAATGTTATGATAAAAACTGTATCATCTAGGCCAATCTTTCACTCACTACTGTGAGATCTGAAAGAATGTCTACCACCACAGTAGTCTTCATCTGCATAGAAACAATGTTATGATAAAAACTGAAACATCTGGGAAAATATTTCACTCACATCTGTGAGATCTGAAAGAGTGTCTTCCCTCAGTATATAATATCAACAAAAATCAACTGGGCCAATCTTTCACTCACATCTGTGAGATCTGAAAGAATGTCTGCCCTCTATATAGAATATCAATAATAATCATCTGGGCCAATCTTTCACTCACATCTGTGAGATCTGAAAGAATGTTTGCCCTCAACATAGAATATCAATAATAGGCTATCTGCCCCATTCTTCTCAACCAAAGAAGAAAGATTGTTTATGATTTCTGAACCTGGACCATTTCCCACCCTGGGCCATTCTTTCGACACTAAACAATGTATGACTTGGAGAGAATGAGTCTGCCCTCGAGAAATGCTTGGACCATTCCTTACCCTGGGCCATTCCTCCAACACTAAACAAGTGTAACCTGGAGGGAATGAGTCTGCCCTAAGGAATGACTGTCCTGGACTATTCCCCACCCTAGGCCATTCCTCCGACACCAAACAAGGTGTATCCTGGAGAGAATGAGTCTGCCCTCGAGGAATAACTATCCCTGATTGTTGAGCCTGGACTACTCCCCACCCTGGGCCATTCCTCCGACACCAAACAAGGTGTAGCCTGGAGTGAATGAGTCTGCCCTCGAGGAGTAATTGTCCGGACCATTCCCCACCTTGGACCATTCCTCCCAAACTAAACAAAGTGTATCATGGAAAGAATGAGTCTGCCCTCGAGGAATGTCTGTCTTGCATCAACCTCCAAACGGACAATTCTTAGAAACTGCTCACAACTGTGAACTTCGAAAGAATGACTTCCCGACGAGGTGGACCATTCTACTTGACCACTACTCAAAGTGACTGCCAAGAAGAATGATTGTCCTAGACCACTCCCCATAAATAGAGAGTATTTGTCTATGATACATCAGCAATCAGTCTGCCCCCCATGTTAACTACAATGGGAAGCCACTGTCCGTCAGAAATCTCAATCCACTTTCCGAACAGGAAAGCATCTGTCCAATCTGGACTATTACAAAGATAAATGCTCCCTCCTAACTGGAGAGTTATTTCAATCACAAAAATAAA
>ML811461.1:42115-59888 GCA_009831015.1 Picea engelmannii
GTGTTCCAGCATTCATTTTAGCATCTACGTTTCATCCTCTGTGATTCAGTATTTGTGTTTCAGCATCTACGTTTCAACATCTGTGATTCAGCATTTGTGTTTCAGCATCTACGTTTCAACATCTGAGATTCATCATTTGTGTTTCAACATCTACATTTCAACATCTGTGATTCAGCATTGTGTTTCAGCATCTACGTTTCAACATCTGAGATTCAGCATTTGTGTTTCAGCATCTACGTTTCAGTTGTGTTTCAGCATCTACGTTTCAGCATCTGTGATTCAGCACTTGTGTTTTAGCAGTTCGCATTTGTGTTACAGCGTCTGTGTTTCAGCTTCTATGTTCCTGCCTCTATTCTCCATAAACAATCGATTGCCATCAATGACAACCTTGATCATCTGCATCATCTCTGCTGTAGCCATATTTCCAACAATTTTGAGGTGTTCGTTGGGTATTCATATGGTGCTAGTCAGTAGACTCGGAGGCTTGCCTCCGCAACTTGGGTAATCTTTACATCTCAAGGCCAGTTGTTATCTTCCGGAGGTATATTCTTAGGTGACACCACAAATAATGTCGCCGAGTATAGTGCAGTTATTGAGTTTCTTCGTGACGCCTTGTCATTGGGTATCTCTCATCTCCAGGTCTATCTCGATGCTCAACAGAGTATACCAAGTTCATGATCCAAATTTATACCAATGATTCCTTAGGGTACGTATCCTATAATGAAACTTTGATTATATTACATATTTTCATGTTCCTTGGAGATTAAACCAAATTACAGATACTTTATTTAATCAAATTTTAGATTAGCATCTTTCACACATATGAAAGAAAATTGACATAAGCATGTAAATACATTTTTGCACACGTGATCCATAAGACACAAAAGATCAAAAAACCATATATAACATCATAAAACAACCAGAGTACATAGATGGATCCAAGTGCCTAAAAAATGGGACTAATAACGATTCACAGGGATTATGGCCTCAAAAATATATACAAGTAAGTGCTCGTGGCACGTAAAAAGTCTAAATAGTTTCAGGGCCTATGGGCCCTATTATAATAGTCCACAACATGGGCTAAACGCCTAAACAATCGGACCCACGTCCGAGGTGCCCCCACTACATGAGGCTGCATGGATGGTGGCAGGTCCTCTATCTCTGGCATCGGGACTGTGCGAGTGAGTGCAGTGAAGTTCTGCTCAACTTGTCTAAGGACCCTCTCAACCTCCCCAACTGGGAGGTTCCCTGCTACTGCTGCTCCCTCGGTAGCAACAGCTGCGGCTTCTAGCCATGGACGACACCTGTTTCGTGCATAATCGGTAGGTCGCACGGGTCCCACATCTGTATGAAACAAATGTATACCCATCAAATACTCTGGTATATAAAAAAAATGATGTATATAACAAAAATGACATAAAAATTACATATGAAAACAAAAAAACTACAAAGGTGGAGACTTACCCATCTCCCCTTGCTCCTCACCAGGAGGCACGGGTATCTCAGGATCTCTAGAAAAATCTATCCCAGCATATGGGTAATCCTCGATCATAGGGATCTATCATTACAGCCACACAAATAAGTCATCATCAAAGGCCTCATTGGTCCTTCCACCACCCCGTCGTGACAATAATACTGCCCATCTACACACTGCAGGAAAAGAGGCTTGATGCCCTCGTACTACTTCCCGAGGACTAAAGCTCATAACTCTCTCAAAGAAGAATGAACACAAAATCATCCCGAACCCAAAGTTCCTTTGTGTTTGTTTTTGGTAATCTATCAATTTCCTCTTCATGCACTCGAGCAGTGTGGTACTCCAGTCAAAAATCTGTGCATTCAAGCACTAGATAGCACAATTCATCTGTGCGTGAGATGCCTGATGCAAGGTTGTTGAACCAGTAATCCGCCCAATCAGTAATAATATTGCTTGCAGCGATAGGTTAGTGATCTTACTGATGGGTACCTTGGAGCTCGCACATTCAGTCCTAGCCTCACAGTGCTCGGCTATCAGTTCTGATATCTTACTCGGTCCCACAGGAAATGTCCTGAAGTTGACTGGTTCCCTTCTCCTTGAGAGGCCATTCAAAAAATAGATATCCTCAGTGGTGGGCACCAGTGATTGCCCCTCTAGCATGAAGGCCTTTGCATCAGGGTGCCAGTAGTCAATCAAGGCATTCAGTAGCCTTGGTTGCGCTCACATAAATGGACACAGGAAGAACTTCAGTAAACCACATTGCATCAACACGGCCACGACATTCGGATCTCCCACAACCAACTCATTGATTTCTTCATGCTCCCTTTCCCTCTGCTGGACATACATCCCGCCAACACAACAAAGTTCAGGAGGGTCAGTACTTTCCCTTTAGTTCTCTTTTTTCTGCAAAAGAGGGGTCCACGCGGGAAAACTTTTCTCTGCCCGAGTGTACATGCGGCCTGTCCAGAGACAACCCACGTGTACCTAGGGCCGACCTTTTAAAGGTCGACGCCCACCCAAAAAATGAAAGCAAATGCAAAATTGAGGAATTGAATAGCTAGATAAGGGAGTTTGGACTTACCTAGTCCAAGCAGAAGTTCGTTTCATCCACTGTAGCTCTCAGAATCACCATTTTTAGCAAAGGGGGTCTTTTGGATCCAGAGTCAATTTCCAAATCAACAATGGTGATAATGAACTGCCAGCTTCTATTTATAGACTTTTTGGCCTCTTTTTGTCACTTTTTTGGCCTCCCTTATCAGTTTCTTTATACCAAAAACCATTTAGAGTGATTCAGGAGTTATATGGGAGAGATTTAATCGGGTATTGCGACATTTTTTTTTTAGTTTTGAGAAAATTTTGACGGTCCATGAAATTTTTTCCAAGAATCAACTTGAGCATATAGGTTAGGTTATTACCCTGACTTTTGTGTCTCGTTGTCTTTTTCCTCTGCTATAGGATCGATCCCATTAGGTTATGACATGGACCCATCATATTTTCTTTAGAAGTGTCGCAACTTGGTGGTAGAGCTTACCAGAACATGGATTCCCTAGGTAGGTCCTGGTTGCATTATGGTGTCCATGCCATCTCTGAAACACTGTAGGCTCGGGAGTCCTTATATATGAGTTTGAGCCTCATTTGCATGATTCTTCTTCACTCTTTGTCTCACCTTCAGGACTCCCAAAAAATAACGGGTCTCCTTTTAAGCCCTTTTCAGACCCTCTAAACATGAAAAGATTGCCGAGCAATCTTGTGGCCTTTCACACTCGTTAAACTGAAATATGAAGTCACGTATGTCCGACGGTATTTTACCCCTTTTTAGGTTCGGACGGTCAATTGTATGAACAAAGGTATACTCTATAGAACTTCCGTTCTTTAGAAGAGTACTCTCAGGTATAATTTTATCCCTTTTTCGCGCCTGAGGGACTAAACTTACAAAAAAGAAACCCCCACGAAGTCCATAGTTAAGCTCTTTTCAGACTCCCTAAAATTGAAAAGATCGTCGAGTGACCTTATTCTTTCACACTCGTTAAATTGGTCCAGAAGAATATTCCTAACGGAGTCCATAGTTAATCTTTTTTCAGACTCCTTAAAAGTGAAAAAATGGCCGAGTGATCTTGTCCTTGTCACACTCGTTAAAATGGTTTTGAATCGACGTCTAATCGTGCTAGTTTGCTCCTTTTTCGAACCGACTAGACTATCTTCGAAAAAGGTACTCTAGTGAAGTCTCCTTTTGTGTTTTTTCAAACTCTCTAAATATGAAAAACCACTGAGCTTACCTTATTTGGGCTCGTTAAAATTACATCAAAGGACGTTACCATTATGTGTTTTATCAACCGCATTTTCATACCTTATCCACCAGCCTTGTGACAGTTTGCTTCTGCGTCTTAACACCTTTGGTTGCCATAGGATTTTTCCTGAGTATCATTTTACTAGAACATCAGTCTTGTCCTTGTGTCTTGATCTTGTATATTTGCAACACTCGTTCCTCCATTGTAACGTAATATTCCTTTATTCTTTTTCCACCATTATTGAAAAGAACAAAAAAAATCAAATATACCCCATAAAGAGGAAGGGAAAAGTATTTTCTTTATTGGCATCATAATGAGTTTCCCTAGGATAAAGCACATCTATCCATTTGTTCATCATACTATGGGATGTAGTATGACTTTAGGAATCTTTTCTCACTATATAGAGTTGTGTCCTCCACCGTTTGGTTATTCTTCCAAACATATGGAGAGTTTGCGTAGCCTCCTGCTTCGTAGACTTATGATTAAAATATATGCTTCCCGAGTCTCATCACTTGTCATGATATTGTCCAAGGGAAGTTTGTCACTAAGCCTGAGTTGGCCCCTCTGCAATATGTCTCTTGTTTGCATACCTGGCCATCCTGAATGTCCAATCAAGTCCTTGTTCGAAATCACTGAAGCCTTCAATCCGATCATCAAGAATATCAAGTCCATGACCGATGAGCCGTCGAAGACCTCTAGGTAGTGCAATCGTACACTCATATTACACTCCTACCCGAGTTTTGGAAGATTTTGAAGTTGTTGCTCGAGCTCTGAAGATCTCATCTCCAGCCATCAGGCCGAATCAGCTTCTGGAAGATGGATACTCTATATGTATATCTTTTTGATTTCGAGATGTAGCTCCGCTGTGTATTGTTCGCGGATACTCTTTATAGTTATTTGACATGGATCTACAGTGTATTTGATTGGTATCCATGGTTGTATTTTTATCCCGAGCATGGGTATGCCCGCCTCGATGAAACATTTGTTATTTTGCAGACGACACCTCTCGGTTCATGATCCTTGGGCTCAATCGTTCGACACATCAGTAAAGATTGGTAATGTATTTTGGCCATCAGATGCTCTTCTAACCTCACACATTAGGGGGCATCTGTTATAACCCTAAATTGCAACACACATGCTTACCTAGAATCAGGCCAGATCATATCCTTTCTTTGCCAAAAACACTGCTAAACAACTCTTTGAAAATCCTCTTGTGTAAAGGCCCACACGCCCTAACCCATTACTGCACGCATGTACACGTTGGCTGACCCAAAAAAGCCTGCGTGGACCGACAAAAACATGAAAAAAGGAAATTTGCCTACGAAACAAAAATCTATGGGTGAGTTAGTTGAAACTCCCGGCCATGCATGGCCAAGGGTTTGTCCAAATACCTAGCTCCTTCTAGCCTATAAAAGAAGGGGTAGGGGTACCATTTGGAAGAAGGAAAAATATAGCAAAGAAACTCTGCCCATTTACGTATTCCATTGTCCCAACCCTTTAGCCTTTCCTAATTCCAAAGGAGATTTAAAGCAAAGAAGTTGAAGGACAAAAGAAGAGGAGCCCAGGATCAGGTTCAAGGAGCAGTGGCCGGTCTCAACTTTTGTAAAGTTGATTCATTTTAAGTAATAAAGAGAATTCTTTTCTCGTCCCAATTCATGAACTTTTTATGGTTTTATTAGTTTATGTTTGATATCTAACCCGTGAGTATATAAGTAGTATGCATGCATAGTTGTTGCTTGTCTTGAATGCAGATCAGCTTTGGAAGGAGTATTCTGAACAAGTAATCAAGCACAACGGAGGATCGACATCAAACGTCAGTAACGAGGTAGGTTGATCTTTCTATGCATTTACTAAGAAAAGGGGATTTAAATCTAGGGATGAAGGTAGAAATTAATTTCTATTCGGTCATATCTGCATGCAAAGTCTGAACTCTATTTGCTAGTCCGTAGGGTGTTTTTCCCCAACAACAAAAAGGAAGACTAAATTTTGATTTTATTGTCAATGGTTTACAAGCCCATGGTTTTGGTAAACCATTGGCCCATGGAAAAATAAGAAGAGAGGGTATCATATAAAATATTGTGGAGTTAGAGATATCCACAAAAAGATGAGGAAAGTTAAAGGATTTAAAAAAAAGAGAGAGTGAAAAGTGTATTGTTTTAAGAGCGGGTTCTTGAAATTCCTACATTTATCATTTACAAAAAATAAATACGAAGTGAACTATGACATGTACAAAGAAAACATTTTTGGAAAAATGTCCCTATTGTGCAAAAGAGGAAGAGTATGAAAAGGGCCTTATGAATGGAACTCGCCCTTGTCCATATTGTAAAAAACCTTTTACTTTAGTATAAAATCAAGGTGACATGCATTGGGAAGTGAAAATAAAATAATTGGAGAACCAACTAATTCATTTTCAACAACACAAAATAAATTAACAATTTCAACTGGGGTTGGAGCAAATGCAAAAAAAACAAGAAGAGAGACAAAAACAAAATCTTGAGGGAAAGTTACTAGAAAAAGACAAAGACATTTCTTACTTAAAAAAAATCAAAAGTTATTGGTACAAATAAACGAGGCAAAAGATAAGAATAAAAGGGATCAAAAGTTAGAACAAGCTAATCATGATCTCATTATGAAATTAACAGAGAAAGATGAAGAGAATTGTCGTTTAAAGAACCATAATCAAAGTTTGGTTGAACAAATCAACAAGTTGAAGAATGACAAGAAATTATTGGAAAAAGATGAAGAAACCTCTCGCCTAAGAATACTTAATCAACAATTGCTTGCAAAAATTAAATCTTTAAAGAACAAAATGAAAGAAATTTTGGAATCAAAAAGTGAAGATGACAAGTCAGGAAATAAGGAAGAATTTTTGTGTTTAAGGCGACATAATCAAGACTTACTTACCCAAATTAGAAAGCTAAAACATGATAAGAGGTCTTTACAATAAGATCTAGATCACAAAGAAACATGGACTAAATCAATTGAAATAGAGAAGCTTCTAGTTCAAAAAATCCAAACCTTAGAGAAAGAAACAATCATTGATATGGGGGATTCTCATAAGGCTTCTCAGAAGTTGAAGAAATATCCAATAAAAAATATTCAGAAGAGATTTGGGTGCCTTATCATCATTCAAATCACAAGAGTCATTACGACCAACAACAAGGTCAAGAGGAATATAAACAATGTTCTTCTTACCAACAACTAAACTACAACATTGAAAAAGAACGAAGACAAAATAGGCAACTTTTATGGAAGCCTAAAATAAGAAATCCTATCTGAACAATCAATCATCAAACAATTCCGATGAAAGTAAATTTGGGATGGATCACTTCCAAAGAGATGCAACATATTACTTCAGGAATTTGAAGATTATATTGTTTAGTTTCATTAAGTGTCACAACTACAAAAACAAAAGATCATGAGAAGTCAGTTCGAGTTAGAACAAGAGATAGGTGCTTCTCTAATCATGCTTTGAGGAAAAATCATTTTTAAGGGGAAGGAAATGTAACATACAGAATATATATAATATTAAGTGATAATAATCATAAATAATGATAATAGTAATAATAATAATAAAAAAAAAAAAATAGTTATTAATTATCTAAGGGATGCATCCTTTCATGGATGGTCACCACATGTGCATTTAGGTTCTCTATATATTTGGCACTCTCATTGTATAGCTATTCATCATATATTATCTATTTTATCTCATTATATACATTCTTATTCAATATATTTATCGTCCGATATGGATTACAATTATTTATTCCATTTATGATGGATGTCCATGGTAAGAACTAGATTGGTTCTTTGCACTCTACAGGGGGAGAAGTTGTACAAAAACTTTAATATTTCTCTTACAAATTGGGCTCAATTTATCAAAACACCATCCCCACTCCTTGATTTAATAAGGGGAATACCAAGAGAAGCATTATGCTCCCCCTGGATGAAGTGGTTTTTCATTTGTAGAAATTCATTACTTGTGAAGGACAATACATCCTTGTTCAACATTACCATGTCAGAATTCTGATGCATCTAGTAGGAGAAAAACCAATGAATATGCCCTATTATCTACATAAAAGTATTTCAAAGATGAGTGAGTTCATGAGAAATAAAAAGAGACTAAAAACTGCCCTCTACCATAAAGGCATGATAATGATGATCATAAATGTAGAATTGAAAAGAATGGGAATTTCATGGAGTACCTTCATGGGCTATCCATTAACTAAGACAAGGGACAAAATAATTCCTCCCAAGAAGAGGTATATTGAAGCTACATCAATGGGATGCAGGAGATCTACCAGGGTATCTAGGAAAGTGTTGGGGAGAAACTCTATTGTTGAGCTTGATACAGAGTCGGAAGATAGGACAAATAATGAGAAGCTTGTTTAAAACTTAGACGAGAAATGGGGGAAGGAGATAATATCATGATCGAACTCATAACAAATCTCGAAGAAGTGGAGCCTCCAAATCTAGATTCTGAACAAAATTGGATGGGATTCAAAATCCCCTCTTCCTCCCCTTCCTCACCTAAGGAGCTAACTGATTCTCATGATTTACCATCTTGTTCACATTTCATTCCAGGATGTAGAGGAAAATATAAGAATAAAAAGGGGGGGCGAAGGCATATGGAACCCAAACCATTTAGATTCTATAGCCCTATCTACCAATATCTTCTTAAACAAAACATAAGTCTATTACTACAGAACAAAAATCTCAAAAGCCCAATGAAATATCACAAGTTACCACAAAGTAATGAAGGGAATTTGATGGGGGATATTCAGGGTGAGGAAGTTCAGAAGAAAGAAAGAAAGTTTGTGCAAAATTCCATGTGGAAGAAGAACAAATTATTTTCAACACTTTCTTGGATGATGTCATTACTAATACACATGCCTTCATATAGTTGAAACCAGATTTACCCCAATGGAGGAATAAGGATGATCTTTTTGATCTAGGAATCATAAATAAGGATTCCCATAGGCAAGCCATAGAATATATTAAGACCAGGTGGTTCTCCATGTACTTGCAACAAGGAAAAAAATGGACTAAAAAGATTAAAGGGTACAAGCAAGAGTTGGAAGACACAAGGAAATTAATACAATAGACCATTGATATTTCATTTGAGGGCATATACAATAGAGAGCCACCTAGATGTTACGCTCTCTTCTTGCATGATGTATGGGAAGTTTTTATATTGAGGTAGCTAGCAGCTAGACAGCCCCACAGGATCACACAACTGGATGACTTTGTCATCATATATATTTTTGCAGAGATGAATGATCAGAATTTATTATGTGAACTTTATCTCTACAACTTCATCTTGTCGAATAACACTCGGTGGAATCCCAACCCTTTTCTTGGGGATGTCCAATTAAATGCATTTACTTCCCATATGCTCGATCTTTCTGAGTGGAAAAAGGATGTCGAATTTTACAGGAGAATGGAGTCAGAGGAAAACCTAAATGTAAGGGATGAATACCCTCTACCCTATATAACAAAGGACGATCTACAAAGATTGAGATTAGATCTGGGGGATGTTGTTACTATCAAACACCACAAAATATATGGCATAAACGACTTCCTACAGGTCTCCAATGCATATTATGTTGAGGCATTGTTGATATCATGACATTTGGGAGGGAGTCCATAAATACTTAAAGGATATAAAATCGATGGGATACCCATATTTCAGTTTATCCCTTAATAGGGCTTCCTTCTATGCCAACTCCTTGTTAAGATATGGCACTAGATGGGTGGGCCCTAGATTCCATTTTCCTGGCATATGGTGTCCTTATAGAAAATTCTAAAGAGTTGTTCTCACTTGGGATGAGGAAGAAGAAAGATTCAATGGCTACAAATGGACATAACCTTGGGATACTATAACACAGGTGAATTTGGGCACCTAGCCTATGACCGGGGAGCAATACATGCAGGTATAGAAAAGAAAAAATAGGTTGCATGGGGACATGCAACCAAGCCAGTAGGGGGATGATGATGAACTCCCATTTTGACATCTTTTTGGCTTCCTATACCCTATAGATATATATACATGTTTCCTCTTTATACATGCTAAATACTCATTCCTTGTATTTTCTTAGCTCTTATAAGGTATTACCTAAATTTCAATATATTAATATTGATTTCTCTTTATGATTAAGATTTGGTGTGGATTTTAAAAAGGAAATTTGAATTATTGTATGTGTAGATATTAGTAATGCTAACTATGGTTGTAAAGTGAAAAGTGTTCCAAGTTCCTCCAAACAACATATGAAAGATTGATATCATAGTGTAAGGGTATTTTAAGAAGATATATCGAAAGGATAATATAACACTAATGTATATCAGTATTTGATATATGTGTGTGTGTGTGTGTGTGTGTGTGTGTGTGTGTATTAGCTCCAATGCCATTATATTAGCACATTATCTTACTACCTATAACAGACTCAAAGAATTAAAATAAAAAAAAGGTATTAAGGATACACTGACAAAGATAAATTAAAGAAAAAAAAGGATCCTCGGTCTATGCTACATCAAGCTCATAATTATATCAAGAAGTTATGATTTCAGTAGGTCGAATTAAAAAATCTATCGTATGCCAGATAGACCTCAATCCACTTGCATAGTTAAGGAACCGGTTCAGCTCTTGTGGAAGGAATCTATGGGTATGGGATCTATTTCCCATTGGTTTCCATGTAACCACACCTGTCCCAACAAATCAGAAGACAATAGAAGTTAGGTTAATTACACTGTTAGCATAATAATAGGAACCGATAGCACTATATTTAGCTAACTAGATTCCCTCAATTTGTATATACATTAGTGTGTTAGTGTGTATGGGTGTGCATATCATATCAGTGTATACCATACTGTAGTGAATTGTAAGAGCCAAAATCTCCAAGATTCAGACTTTTAATATAATACTATTGTCATGTTTTGAGTGCTCACTTACTGGTGTACTAGTGGTAAATTGATAATCGTGAGTATAGGCTTACCCATGGGACAGGTCCCTCTCACAAGTATGGTCATATGTTGTGAATAAATATATATCTATATGTTAGTGTTATGTTAGCTTACTTTGTTGGAATGAGTTTATGTTAATCTACTCTTAATTTAGACTGCAGAATAAACACAAGCTACATAATGGCCACTTGTGCTATGTTGCAGAATGACAATTGATTGTGCTGGGACTTACATCAATGCGTGTTATTGATTCCTCTATTAGTAATTACTTTTATTGATGTCTCATATCAAATATGTGCTAGTGTTTTGTATCTTTAATAATTATGGAAATAGTACAAACAAGATTATCGATTGAGGAATCATTTAAATTGTTGGAATCAAGTATTGGAATATTGACTTAATAATAGGTTTATTCCTGATTTTTCTATGTATGAATTTAGATAAAAAGATAATTAGTTTCCTTTTCTTTGTTTGGAGTGCTACAAAATCATTGTGATTATAAACCCACTAGTTGAACACGCGAAGGTATAGGGTTATGAAATCTCATAGACCTTATCCTGAGAGGTACCACTGGTAGGGCTGGGGGTTATAACATGGTGGCTTCACATTTTATTATTTTCCTTCCATTTATACGTAGTCTTGTTTAGTCATGCTTTTCCAATATATGGTCAAAGTCCTTTTTTTGTCCATATTACACTGAGTGCCTCACAAGTACATAATGAACCTTGGGTTGACAAAATTAAATGAATGAGTGTAATGCAATGCCAAATAATTAGAAGTCATATTTTTACCTCATAATCCTCCTCTTTTGTATTTATATTCACCTCATGTAGTGTGACCTTCCATTTTCCATTTAGTAGCACACTCCTTCTTCAACACATCCTTTGAATAACCTTATACACATGCAAATGCATTTCCTCTTCAACATTTTTTATTTTCTCTCATGCATTTATCTTTTATCAATTCCATAGTAGCACATCCATTATACATCACTATCACAATATACAACACTATTACATTTTGCAACAACATTGTCACAGTCTATAGAAACACTGTCATGTTCTATAGCATATCATGTTCTGCAACAATTATTTTTGGTTCTGTATAAATATTCACACTGGTGTCCTCAAAATGAATTCACTCCCTAGGTTATTAATAAATCATGTCCCCATGCTTATGAGGTAAACTATTCAAATCTCTAGCTACCAAATGCAACTTTCATCAATATTGCCTTCACCAACTCTACATTGTTGTACATTCAGCTCCACAGGGAATACAAGGCATATTATTCCCACTGCATATTCTTCTTCACCTTATTGTTGCTATCTTCATGTACATTATTGCATATCTATTTACAAAAACACAACAATACTCTTATCATGTAAATATGGAATATCCATCTCATTTCTGCCAGAACTCGCCTTTTGGTGTTGCTACCATCTCTATCTCTCTTTCTTCATAACCACAAGCATTGGTTAAATTATCCTTAGCCATGCATCCCCTACACAACTAAAATTGACACACATTCCATCTAAGACATTCCACTTCCCTTTTTCATGATGTGTACAAAGTTCCTTCAATGCTCCCATCCAATCATGATCGAAACCATACAACATGCAGCCACATGCTCACATGTTACACTTATCTTGACTCAACCCACAACCACATGAAAATTTAATTTATGAATAATTTTAATTCTTCCAGTGCTAGGTTCCTCGCACCTTCTCTACCTACTCCTCTTCGTGGAGACATCCTTGGGAGTTTTCTTGTAGCCCTCAACCAAACTTCCATTAATAGGCCTTTCTTCTATAAATAATTCTCATTATTCTTTTACCAGTAGACACAAGATGAGACAACCCACTCTCAGGTCTCCTTGTTGCCATAGTTTCATAGGAACTAATCTTGCAAAATCCAACTCTCAAGAGAGAATTAATTATGATAATTCTACAAATTTTCAACTAGATTTGAACATGATCTAATACTCTTGCAAATTATTTCACCCCAGAGTTGTATCTAGCTCTGATACCACTTTATGTAAGAGGATCCACCCCTCTTTCTTTTCAGATTAAATCCATAATGGAATTCCTTCTCCTATGAAAATCTAAAAATGTAGACACTCTAAAACTCTAGTGCATAATAGAACCAGAAAAATTCAAATCCTTCAATGCTACATCCACTGAATTTGTGCATCCACCACCATCTACTATTTTATAACACAAATAATTAGACACTATAGAGTAGAAGTGTGTACTCACCCATCTACAACATATTCTCAATCTATAGAAAGAGAGTTGAAACTTCGTATAATCCTTCCAAACAATTATATACTTGGAAATACCTCTACATAGTCTTCATTGCAACGTGACCCATTGAGTTATGCCACTCAATCTTACAATCAACAGATAGTTTATAAACCAAGGAACCTATCAATTCTCATACACAGACTTCTCTCATGAGTATATATTACATAGAACCTCTTCTACGATCTCGTAATATTTTTTCTTAGATTTATATTAAAAAAAATCTCTCATCCTCACGAGCATCATACAAAAAAAAAACTTATTCATGGTTCAACACTCTAACAAACTTCTTTGTACAATTATTAGACTCAAGAATAATGCCATTGCTATCTCATATTTCTGCATCTATGTGTGTGTTTTTGGATTGCATGAATAACATTCCACTTTTCAAGGGACATCCATGTCTATTTCTAGCCATTCCTAAATATAGAGGGTTTCCTAGTTTTAATAGTGTTATTTATAACAAGTATAACATATGGCATTGATGACGACTAATGTGCATTGGGTATGGATAACTTAACCCCTTAGGAATTACACATTTCCTTTATTGTTAATGGATTCTAACTTACCATTTACTATTATTTACCACTTAGTGACTCATGGTATTGACCCATGGTATTGATTCATTATGAATTGATTAAATCTAATTAGTGAATGCACAAAGAACCCTAAAGTTATGCGCATTTCTCCCTGGAGAGTCTATATATTGTACTCGTGTCAATCATTAATATACAAGTGAAATATGAATTGGTTCTTCAACAATATTGTCTTTTCGAGTGTTATTTCATTATTTCTTCTCTCTTTTTCTTGCAATTTTACTAGTGTGGTTTTTTCTCGCAACTAGATCTTGGCTTGTGCTTTAAATACTACCCACACACACATGGATTCACAATGAAACTATTCTATAATCCATGCAATAGAATGAAATCTACAACCATACATACAAAACAACACATCAATGTAATCACATAGACTTATCCAAACATATGCATAGGGATTTAATCTAGAAACCTGAACTCTTTTATACATGTATATAGAGAATAAATATAATGGATCGATGGTTACGTATCATCATATAGAGCTTGTTGAGTTTCTAGAACCAAGGCCATGGAAACCTCAACCATTTCCTTGTATCACTCTCAATATCTCCTCTCTTCTTATTTGATCCATCTCTATTTTTTTTTCAGCCTCCTTACCTCATTCATGTTGTATTTATTTATCTTCAAGAAACTATTCACCTTCATATTCCAAATGGCCTTCTCATCTTCTTTCATTTCATTTCTAGATTGAGGCTTTTCCTCCTCTTCTATATTGATTTTCCTCTTGTAGTGTGACCTTACAAATTCCACTCAACGGTGCACTCCTTCTTCAACACATCTGACAACAAATTTCTACACATGTGAATAAATTTCCTCTTAACCAAGTTGTTATTTTATCTCATGCATTTATATTTTATCAATTCTATAGTAGTGCATCTATTCTATAGAACTATCACAATCTACAACACTATTACATTCTACAACAACACTATCACATTCTACAACAACACTATCATGTTCCGCAACAACTAATTTTGGTCTTTTATCTATCTTCATGTTGGCATCCATAGAATGAATTCAATGTTCCTTCATCATTAATGGTGCATGCTCGTAGGAGAAGATACATATTATGATAAAGGTTTATTCTCTTCATTTTTTGACATGATATAAAAGGGTATTGATCTAATCTCCTTGTCCTAATCTCTCAATGTGTTACAAATTTGGTGTGGAAGATTTTTTTTGTTATAGGGTTTTGAGGGAATTCATTAAGCTTCAAAAACTCATCAAGGGTTTTTAGCACTATTTTCCACAAATATTCAAATCTTCTTGTCTCCTTGTGTTTCTTCATCTCTCTACTATCAATGTTTTCTCTTTTATTTTTCTTAGAGGTTATATATGTCACTTGAAGAATTCAACATATTTAGTAGGATTTGAAGAACTGATGTTTCAAGTTTTCACACAATTTGGACTTCAACCGTGGTTGATATTGTATCTTGGAGAATAAATGAGAAAATATATTTTCTATGTAGCTCAAATTGGATAAAATAAGGCCATTTTCGAATTCCATGGGAAAAGTTAGGAGGATTCCCTATTTTTTGTTTTTCCACATTTGGTCATTTTATCCCTCAAACTATGGTTTGAAAATTATTACTACCTTTGTATTTTTTATGTTTTTAGAAAATTTATGTTTGTGAAATATATATTTTCTAAACATTCTTATTTTCTTTTTTCCCAAATTTTTTTTTTTTTTTTTAAATTAAACTTTAGAGGACCATAACATTTTCATATGATGTCTATTTGAGGTGATTTGTATTTTTATGTTTTCATGTATATTCCATTGGTGTATGATATGTAATAGATTATGTTTATGTTATTAGTTATTGGGTTTTCTCACATTAAACTATTAACTTGGAAATGTGCATAATTTGTATTAGAAGAGAAAGATAGTTGATGGTCTCGGGGTAAAATATCATGTTAGTTAGATAATGGTGATATATAAAAGCATACAAATGTTATAATTTTTCGTTTGGGAAGAGAGATGTGAACAAGTGAGATGCCTCATTGGTAGACAATATTGGACAACCTACATCTATATATTGAACCATAGATTTTGATATTGGTTATTTGTTTGAAAAATGGTGGATTAATCCATAGGTTGTACTCTTTTGAATGATTGATAATTGTAGTAGTCTACATTGGATAGTTTTTTATGATAACCTTTATTTTCTACTTTGCCTAGCACATATCCATTTGTGATGGGAAGACCATTTGTGATGGGAAGACCATCTTGTTGCATGTGGTTTTTGGAGTACTTGTTAATCCACTTTATCGTCTCAATGGTAGGGTTAGGTTGTCGGTTTGTGATTGGAGTATTCTTGTTTATTATCCAATATTTTATATTTTCGAATCACTTTCAACTTGAACATGATTTTTTTTTTGTCTTTATGTCTTTCGAAAGATTATTCACTGATGGCATGGGTTTCTTGGTTTAGTGATTTGTGCATAGGATTTTTTGGACTTAGAATTAAGATTCATTTTTGTTTCACTAATTCCATAGAATTTGATGTGAGGTTGTTCTTTACAAGTGATAGGTTTTCAAATGGAATCTTTGTTTCCATTGTCCCTTGCAAAGAGGTATGTTTAAAGTATTAGAGATTGTTATTTATCATCTACTGTACTAGATGATATCCATGAAATTGATGCTTAAGGATGGAGGCTTATTGGAGTGGACATTTTTTTTATACACTTTGATGATGAATAAATCAATATAAGCAAGAGTGGATATTTCATTTACGTATAATAGATTTTTTTATAAGTATAAATATTGGTTCTCATATTTCTTTTTGTGCATAGGTATTCTTATATCTTACTTTATCTTTATCTTTTTTTTATTAAGTTAATGATTCATTCTCGTAATTTATTATACGATTAATGATCAATGAATAATAAACTTTAAACTTGATTTAGAAAAAAAATGTTAGGTAGACAGTAGTAACTTGTGAGGGTATTACATCACCTAAAATGAAAATAATTCCATTATATTCATTATTATATTTTTTATTTTAATTGCTAACAATCTCTTTAGTTTTTATATGAAAATTAAATTTATTAATCAATTATGAATGACTTTTATCCCATAATTTTAGATGCATAACATTTTTTTTATCATCCTTGTAAATATTCATTATCTAATAATTTATGTTATAATTAAACTTCACAAAAGATTCAATAAAATATTTTCACAAAATAAAGCTATAAATGTAACATCCCGCTCTTGCACATGCTGAGTGAACTAATTCTTTGAGGACACTTGCTCACAAGTGATCCAGATTATTATACTATTAAACATTTGATTTTGATTATAAGGCGTTATGGGTTGATGACATGTTCTTTAGCTACATTGACTTAGACAGGGGCCATTGAATCGGTTTTACTGAGTGTGCAAGATTTTGGACCTCAAGGATGTCAAGGCATCGATGGAACCCCGTGGACACCGGATCAAGTCCAGGAGTAAACCATTGGGGTTTGATTGTTTTATATGTGATATTAGTGCATCTGATTAGATGATATGATATGGATATATTTCTGACATGATTCGTTGACGACGCAGGATGACGATAGCTTGTTGATCAAACTCACATGTGGAGTAGAGGGGTCACACATGACTACTAGAGACGTTGAGGGAGAGGTGTGGACAACAACCCTACCACAACCTACTAGCACTCCCATCGTGGCTCGAACTGTAGGTTAACTACTACCTAGTTTGAGAAGACCCACGATGCCACGAGGGTCAATTGCAATAGTCTCTCACGATGATTCTAAGGGGCACACAATAAGGTAGGGGCCTTATTCCTTAGAGGCCCTTATTCTCCCACAAGATCACCTGGCGGATTATTGACTCCAGGTTTTTTTTATGTCTACCAAGTCAGTCAAGAGGCGAGTGGGACCCTTGGAGCACGTAGCACATTTTGAAGGGCATGTCATGTAAGAGAAACAGAAAGAAGGGAGTGGCACCCTTGGAGCACCTAGTGAGTCATGAAGGGCATGTTGCATTGTTATTTAATATTTGGATAAACCTAGATGGATTTAGGATGAATAACGTGTTAAGGAAGATTTAAAACTTTTTCCCTAATAAAATGTCACCCAACCTAGGAAAATAAAGTCTAGGTCTAAATTATACTTGTGATAAAAAAATTATATATATATATATAT
>ML811461.1:59934-74695 GCA_009831015.1 Picea engelmannii
AATAAGGATAATCTTCATTAATCTTGTGACAAGCAGAGGGTAAGCAATTAAATTGATTTATGAAAATATTTTGGGATAAAATTTAAAAAAAGGGGAAATAATTGCTTTACTATATTATGCTAATTAAAAGATTTATTCATTAAAAAGAAAAAGGGAAAAAGGGTAAGTTTATGCACATGCCTTTTTGAGTTTAAATAAAAAAAAAGGAAAGAGGGAAATCTAAAATAATTAGGAAACTAGGAAAAAGCAGGAAACGTAAAAAGAAAGGGGAAACACAAGGAAAAACTAGATAGTCTAACTTAGTAAGGTATCTAGCATTTAAGAACTTTCTAATTTAAACTCAACTAATAAATTAATAAGGGGGAAAGTCATTAAAACTTGTAAGGGGATATGGGGACACCTAAGAGCGATTCTAGGAGTTCCTTTAGGTGAGTGAGGGATTTAGGGGTAATTATTTAATTAATGAAATTAATTTATGGAGGAATGAAGGGGATGGGTGACACATGTACGAGGAGGATTTTTATGAATTAAATCATTTAACATTAAATTAAATGGGATTTTGGGAAAGTAAAGGACTTTGAAAATCTATATAATTGAGGGAAGAGAAGGATGAAGAGGGTCTTCTGTTTGTGTAATGTTACGTTGCAGAAATTTGTACTTGATTGACTTAGCTTGTGGGATTTGGGATACCCACCCTGGTAAGGAGTGGTAGATCGGCCTTGCGAGGTGAGTTGCGAGATAGTTGATTCTCTAGTTAGTATGTGTGGGCCCTTTTCACCTTAGGGGGAATAACAGGGAAGAAGAGTACCCCTAGCATTGGATGGGAGGTACCGGTGAAGTCTCATCGGTCGACAAGCGGGAGTTGCACAAAGCATGCAGGACATCAACTCAGAGTGGGTGATTGGGGAATGATACACCCCCTTTATTTCTGCATGGTGGATAATTAGTATGATTTATGCTTTTAGTTTTGCATGTTTAATTGGATAAGGAAAATGATTGTCTTAGAATTATAATTGATGACTGAAATTTTTTTCCCCATAGCCTTTAGCTCGATGTTGATTGATTCCCATGGCCTTCGATTCTCGACATGTATTGACCGCCCTATGGTTTATTGATCTGTGATTATTGTGGTTTGCTTTTTCCATTTGTCCCTAGCTCATCATTCCTTGCCTAACTAGTTGGTCAGGATCTTGATCTATAGTCGTCACTTTGGTGTTAATAGACCTATGGATCTAAACACCTTGCTTTTATGTGCGTGGATGATGAGTGAAGGATGTTCCTCCCAGTCGTCTACCTATGTTGATTGTCCCTGGCTGATTGATTGGTTTTCATGCCTTCTAATGATTGAGTACCTCTGCTTATGGTTTATCTTTGCATCCTTTGAGGTTTTATCTCTGCGCTTGTTGATTTTATTTTTACGTTTTTAATGGCATGACCTTGAAATTTATCAGCCCTTGGGTGGATAAAATGTCTACAATCTTTTCGATGGATTTTCCCTAGTTTTAGTGGAAATTCTCTGCGTTTTTTTTTTACCAATAGACCACCTCTTTCACCCCATTCCTCCTGGTTTTAACAGATTGTACCCCACGAAATTTCAAGCCAATATCCGGTTCTATTACAACGACTTTAACCTTGATCAATTGTGATTGAATCCTATTTACCTAGCGCTCAATTGGTAGGATCTTTGTGTTTCTTTTGGTAATCTCAGTGTTCTGTTATAGAATGAATTTGATTTTTGTTAACCAACCTAGTGTTAGAACCACGATCTTCATTACCTATTTAGAGCTTTAGAACTCAGCTTTTGGATTGGGACAATGTAAATATATTACGCTTTTCTTATAAGATTACAAGCATATATATTTGGGGATATGTTGAACAACACCCTCATTGGTGCAGCACGCGCACGCAAGCACGTCCTCTCATAGGATCTTCTCTTCTCTATTGGCCCGAAGAACTCTAAGGCTCTTCTATTTCCCTATCGGGAAATCTGCACCCACAGAACTCTCGCGCGATCCCCTCTTTCCACTCGGGAGATCAGACTTCGCGGCTTCGCGAGGTCAGTGGTCGAACATTTGATTCTCGAATTCCCGAACGCCGATAAAAGTCAACGCTGACCTTTCCGCTTTCGAGACTTGACCTATAGCGATTTCGGCACTCGCGATGTCGAGTCACTCGTCCTACCGACTTCCAAACCCCGATATGCCGAAACTCCGATGTGCTCACGAGTTGACTATTCAAGGGTACCGTTACTCCATCGGTATTTCAGAGTTCACAATATCGCGAATCCTAATGCATATGTTTCGGTCCTTCTCACCACAAAACTTCGATACACTATGCCACCTATCCACCTCTCTGTCCCTTGTGTCCCCACACTATTCCTTTAGCTTATCGGGATATCGCGTATTGGAATATCACGATCCCTGATGCTATGTTTACAAAGTTTCAACCCACGAAACCCTTATGCATGATTTCAAGCATAAATCCGATGACCCTTACGGCTTGGATCGACAGTTCTGCCCCTCCTGAGCTTCGAACCTCTCGAGAATACATCATTGTATCTCCCCTGCACCTTTGTGAGATCTAACGGCTCACGAAATATCATGGATACTCCTCGGAGAATACCGACCGTCTGTTCCTCCTGATGAAACCTGTGAAGTGACTAAGTGTTCTTCCACCGACTTGTCCCTCTGCGTGCAAACTTGTGATGCTTCTGTAAAATTCCAAGGCACAACTCCTCTGCGTTGTCCTTCAACAAACTCGAAAGCCGTATCCTTCCTTAGCTTTCTCCAACTATGAACCTTTCTGAAGATCCATGCACGCACTCCTTGTGGAAGATTTTCCAAAACTTCAAGTGCTTGAATTTCCTTGACCCTGTTCACTCCTACAACAACAGTCCTTGAATATCTCACTCAAGTTCGCAACCCTAAGACTTTTCTTAGCTTGCGCACTCCTTGCACGTCTCATGTGCCTGTCTGCACTTTTGAGAGATTGAGAACAAAAACAACCCTATCTGAACCCTCTATCAACGCACTCCTTGCGGAAAATTCGACTGCACTCCTTGCAGGAATCCTTGCTCAGTTAGAGAAACAATTGAAACTCATTCCTACTTCCTTTCAGACTTCAATTCAAACATGAAATCATGTACACAACACATAAATAAAATTTATAATAGGAAGCAAACATTCATGAGCATATCATTCAACATCAATACATAGAGAACAAACACAAAACCATGAATTTGAATCAACTCTTTCTATTAATCCAAATATCTATACATGGGTGTTCTTACACATCTCTCTGCATGATCTTGTTCAAATGCTTCATAATAACTTTACAAAGGCACAATGAGGGTGTCTACATCTCGTTTCCCTCTTGCACTCTCAAATAGTCTAATCTAGAATTAAATTTCTATCTACTTGGATTAACTACTTTAAATGCCTTCTACCTACTAAGGACGAGAGAAATCCGCTCAAGGTCCATTTACAATCTACAAGTGCGCTTCATTAAATTTCCACATTAATGTTCATGCAACAAATCCAAGAGAAACTCAAAATTTGTGCTGGCTCATCCAACTGTCTCTTGCCTTCCGTGCTGGTTCGCTTGATATTGGCGATGCTCCTGCATCATACTCCCTCACTTGAAAATTTTCATGGGCTCCTGTCCATGAGCTCGTGCATGGTATGTCCATGTTTTTGTATCTCTGCTTCAATCTCCTAGCTGGCATCTTCAACTGGATGGTTCTTCCACTTGACCAGATACTCAAAGTACTACTTTTGCCTGGTCCTCTTGCTCACTCTCTTGTCCAGTAGGCACTCCATCTATGGCCTCTCTACAACTGGAATCTGCTTTGTCCACTGGATTACTGGCTGCTCATCTCCAGTCTCTGTCTCCTCATCTTTGTATGGGTACAAATCCGAGATATTGAATATCGAAGAAATTCCGATCCCATCAGGTAATTCAATCTCATAAGCATTCGCCCCAATTTTCTTCAAGACCCTACATGGCCTGATTTTCTTCATCTTCAATTTATTATATGTTCCTCTTGGGAACCTTTCTTTTCTCAAATGTGCCAGAATCAAGTCACCAACTTCAAACTAAAGTTGTCTCCTATGCTGATCTACTCTATGCTTATACTCCTGACTTGAATTCTGTAATCGTTCCTTCACTTGGCTGTGAAGTTCCTTCATCGCCTCTATGAATTCTTCTGCACTAGCACTCCTAGTTGCAGTCTATTCTGAATCCCTCAATTAAGAAATTCCCCTCGGATGCATGCCATAGACAACCTGAAATGGACTCTGCCTTATGCTCCTGTTGACCGAATCGTTATAAGAAAACTCTGCCTATGGAAATATGTGGTCCCACTGGCTATGGTGCTCTGTCACCAAGCTTCTCAGCAAGTCTCCCAAACTTCTGTTTACCACTTCTGTCTGTCCATCCATCTGCGGATGATAAGATGAACTAAATTTCAAGTTAGTTCCCATTTTATTCCATAAGGTCCTCAAAAAATGCCCTATGAATTTTGTATCTCGATCCGAAACAATGCTCCTTGGCAAACCATGAAGTCAAATGACCTCTTTGAAAAACAGGTTCGCAATGTGAGTTGCATCACTAGTCCTCTAACATGGAATGAAGTGTGCCATTTTGGAAAATCTATCCACCACCACAAAGATTGAATCAACACCTCTTTGTGTTCTTGGCAACCCCAATACAAAATCCATGCTAATTGCATCCCATGTCCTCCCTGGTATGGGCAATGGTTGATAAAACCCCGCATTATGTTTTCTTCCCTTCGAATGCTGGCAAATTCTGCATCTGTCCATGAATCTCCTGACGTCTGCTCGCATTCCTGGACAAAAATATGATTCATTCAGCTTTGCGAATGTCTTGTCATGACCAAAATGTCCTGCTAATCCTCCACTGTGTTTCTCCTTCAGCAGATTCTCCCTCATGGAGCATTTCAGAATACACAGTTGATTGTCCCTGAACAACAATCCTTCCTGGATCATGTAGTCCATCCATTGGCTTCTATCCCTGAGAATTGGATTCTCAGTTGCTTCATATGCTTCCTTAAAATATGGATCATCTTCATACATGTTCCTGAGATCATCAAAACCCAATGTTTTGACTTTGAAATCCTGCAACAACAAACACTTCCTGCTCAAAGCATCAACCACTTTGTTAGCAGTACCAGAAATATGTTTAATCACAAAAGTGAAATTCTGCATATACTCAACCCATTTGACATGTTTATGATTCAACTTCTCCTGTTGAGTCACAAACTGCAATGCATGATTATCATTGTACAAGACAAACTCTTTTGGGATCAAGTAATGTCTCCATTTCTTCAATGCCTGGATGATAGCATAAAATTCCTTATCGTAAGTGGAATATTTCACTTTCGCTCCATTCAGCTTCTCACTGAAATATGTGATTGGCCTGTCTTCTTCACTTAAGACTGCCCCTATTGCAAATCCACTTGCATCACATTTCACCTAAAATGTTTTCTGGAAATCCGACAACACCAAAACTGGTTGTTCCGTAATCTTCCTCTTCAACAGATTAAAACTCTTTTCAGCTTCTTCAGTCCAGTGAAAAGATTTGTGTCTTTTCTTCACTGTATCCATCATCGCAGCACTAATTCCACTGAAATTCCTGATGAACGTTCGGTAGAAACTAGACAATCCATGAAAACTTCTCACCTCAAAAATAATTTTCGGTGATGGCCAATTCTTGATTGCCTCCACCTTATCCAGATCCATCCTCAACTCATTTTCTGAAATAACAAACCCCAAGTAAATGAGCTATGTCTTCATGAATGAGGAATTCTTCATGTTTATCAACAGCTTCTCCTATTGTAGTTTCTGTATCACTGTAGCCAAATGCTTCAGATGCTCTACCACTATCTTACTGAAAACCAGTATGTCATCCAAATACACAATGAAAAATTTCCCAATGAACTCCCTCAGGACTTCATTCATCAACCTCATGAAGGTACTCGACGCATTTGTTAAGCCAAACGACATAAAAAGCCATTCATACAACCCTTCATTTGTTTTGAATGTTGTCTTCCATTCATCACCTTCTCTCATGCAGATTTGATGATAACCGCTTTTCAAATCAATCTTTGAAAAATACTTTGCTCCGCTCAAGCAATCCATCAGATCATCCATCCTCAACAATGGAAATCTGTACCTGATGGTTATCTTGTTAATCACCCTTGATTCAGTACACATCCTCCACCCTCCATCTTTCTTCAGATTAATTACTATTGGAACAACACACAGACTCAAGCTTTCCCTGACCAAATCTTTGTCCAACAAATCTTGGACTTGCCTCTTAACCTCTTGATCATCTTGCGACGTCAATCTGTACACGTATTTGTTTGGAAAATTGGCTCCTAGTATGAGATCAATATGATGAATCACACTCCAGATCGGTGGTAATGAATGAGGTAATTCATCCACTATTATGTCAGTGAACTCTTCCAGCAGTTCCTGAACTTCTTCTGGTAAATCATCCACTCTTGTGTTAGTCAGAACAATCTTCAGCTTTCTGACCACAATGAACTGTGGATCCTCCTTCTTCTTAACCTCTGTAAGAAGTTCCTTCCCACTCATGAGAAGTACTATGTTGTTTACTTCCGGCTTCACCTCCTTATCCTTTATCGGAAGAAACATGTGTGTCCTCCCATTCTTCTCTAGGGTGTATGTGTTCATTCACCCATCATGAATCACATTCCTGTCATATTTCCATGGTCTACCCAACAATAGATGACAAACATCCATAGGAATGACATCACATAATATATTATCATTATATCCTCCTATCTTGAATTCAACTAAACATTGTTTAGTGACAATTACCTGGTGTCCTTTCTGTAGCCATGAAACTCTGTATGGGCTTGGATGATCAGTCATCTCCAGCTCCATCTTCTCTACCATCTCTGTAGAAATGAGATTATCCGTGCTACCACTAACTACGATGACCCTGCATACCCTGTCCTTGGTATTGCAATGCAGTCCTAAAAATTTTGGTCCTTTGGACTGAGCTCTCCACCTCCTTCTCGGGTGTTAAAAGGACTTTTCGCATCATGAGCGATCTTCCACCTTTAGCGTCTTCAGACTCAATATCCCGCCTCTGTGCTTTAGTGATGTGAGCTTCTCCAATGTCCTTCTTTTTCTCTGGACACTCGTAAGACTTGTGCCCATTCTTTCAACATGTGAAGCATGTGATTACTCCACCTCTTCCTCTTCCTCTGCCTCTAGTACGAGGAAAATTGTTATTATCATCATAATCTCCTCTTTGCTCAGTATGTTGTCCTCTTTGTTCAGTGTATGTCCCTATCTGTGAGGTTCCACCTTTCTCTGTTCATGTCTGAGGTTTCTCCCAGTCTTCCTTGGGCTTCTAATATTTATCCTGAGCAACTGCTTTGCCTCTGGGCTGATTTCTGCCTCGGCCCCTCTAACTCTGCTTCCGGCTTAGCTTCTCTTCCACTTTCAGAGCCATCTGATAAGCATCTTCCACCGTTCATATGGTTACCATGCTCATCTCATCCTGGATATCATATCTCAATCCATTCATGTATCTGGAAACTTTCTCATCATCGCTCTCCCGATGACCTGCCCTGATGTTCAGTTTATAGAATTCCTCAGTATATTCTTTCACTATCATCAGCTTCTGTCTCAGGTTTTGCATCCTCCTGAACAGAGTAATTTGATAATCCCTGGGGATGAATTTCGCCTTCATCTTTGCAATCATCCTATCCTAACTTTTGATCTTCTGCTTGCCCTTGTAGCGTCTGTCATCTTGTATCTCATCCCACCACAATGCTGCATGTCCTTTCAATCTTGTGATAGCATGCTTGACTTTCTTGTCCTCTTCGACATCTTCATAGTCGAAGTACGTGTCTAGAGCTCTAATCCAGTCTAGAAGCTCCTCTGCATCCAAGTTTCCCTCATAAACTGGAATGTCCATCTTTTCTCTTGCACCCATCCTGGCAATAGCTTTGATCAAATGCTCGTTTGATGCATCTTCAGCTGCAACTTCTTCTTCACGTTCAGCCTCAACTTCACTCTCAGAATCACTTAGATCCCCCGCACTAACTATGCGTCTTTGCACTGTCTCCATGTCTTCGAGCCTAGCTCGCAGATCACACATCTGTCTCTCCATAGTTGGATCTGTCATATGCCTGCCTCTTCTTCTCGGCATTTCCCTATCGTCTGGATCAGGTGACTATCTATCTCTCCTGGGAAGCATGGTGAATTTTCTTTCTCTGCTCCAGAAAGCAAAGAACCTTTTTGTTCTCTGATACCACTTGGTGCAGCATGCGCGCGCAAGCACATCCGCTCACAGGATCTTCTCTTCTCCACTGGCCCAAAGAACTCTAAGGCTCTTCTATTTCCCTATTAGGAAATTTTCACCCACAAAACTCTCGCGCGATCCCCTCTTTCCACTCAGGAGATCGGACTTCGCGGCTTCGCGAGGTCAGTGGTCGAACATTTGATTCTCGAATCCCCGAACGTCGATACAAGTCAACACTGACCTTTCCCCTTTCGGGACTTTCCCTATCGTGATTTCGGCACTCGTGATGTCGATTCACTCGTCCTACTGACTCCCGAACCCCGATATGTCGAAACTCCGATGCGATTGCGAGTTGACTATTCAACGGTACCTTTACTCCATCGGCATTTCAGAGTTCGCAATATCGCGAATCCTAATGCATATGTTTCAGGCCTTCTTGCCACAAAAATCCGATACACTATGCCACCTGTCCACCTCTCTATCCCTTATGGCCCCAAACTATTCCTTTAGCCTATCGGGATATCGCGTATCAGAATATCGCGATCCCTGATGCTATGTTTACGGAGTTTCAACCCTCGAAACCCCGATGCATGATTTCACGAGTAAATCTGACATCTCTTACGGCTTTTATCGACGATCCTTCCCCTCCTGAGGTTCAAACCTCTCGAGAATACGTCGTTGTATGTCCCCTGCACCTTTGTGAGATCTAACGGCTCACGGAATATCATGGATCCTCCTCGGAGAATACCGACCATCTGTTCCTCCTGATGAAACCTGCGAAGTGACTAAGTGTTCTTCCACTGACTTGTCCCTCTGCATGTAAACTTGTGACGCTTCTGTAAACTTCCAAGGCACAACTCCTTTGCGTTGTCCTTTAACAAACTCGAAAGCCATATCCTTCCTGAGAGCCATATCCTTCCTGAGCTTTCTCTGACTCTGAACCTTTCTGAAGATCCCTGCACGCACTCCTTGCGGTAGATTTTCCAACACTTCAAGTGCTTGAATTTCCTTGACCCTGCGCACCCCTACAACATCAGTCCTTAAATATCTCACTCAAGTTCGCAACCCTGAGACTTTTCTTGGCCTGCACACTCCTTGCACAGCTCCCGTGCCTGTCTTCACTTTTGAGAGAATGAGAACAAAAACAACCCTATTTGAACCCTTTGTCAACGCACTCCTTGTGGACAATTCGACTGCACTCCTTGCAGGAATCCTTGCTCAGTTAGAGAAACAATTGAAACTCATTCCTACTTCCTTTCAGACTTCAATTCAAACATGAAATCATGTACACAGCACATAAAGAAAATGTATAACAGGAAGCAAACATTCATGAGCATATCATTCAACATCAATACACAGAGAACAAACACAAAACCATGAATTTGAATCAACTCTTTCTATTAATCCAAATATCTGTACATGGGTGTTCTTACACAGCTCTCTGCATGCTCTTGCTCAAATGCTTCATAATAATGTTACAAAGGCACAATGAGGGTGTCTACATCCCGTTTCCCTCTTGCGCTCTCAAACAATATAATCTAGAATTAAATTTATATCTAGTTACATTAACTACTTTAAATGCCTTCTACCTACTAAGGACGAGAGAAATCCGCTCAAGGTCCATTTACAATCTACAAGCACGCTTCATTAAATTTCCACATTAATGTTCGTGCAACAAATCCAAGAGAAACTCAAAATCTATGTTGGCTCGTCCAGCTGTCTCTTGCCTTCCGCGCTGGCTCACTTGATATTGGTGATGCTCCTGCATCACTCATAGAACTGACAACGAATTTCTTTGAGGGGCCGAGTTGTTTAGTGTCGACAAGGTTATCTAATGCCTGCCTGAGTCATTACCATTTTCACCTGTCGACATTGTCCTCCTGTTGAAAACCTTTACACTCGTTGGGGCTGCGGGTTTTTTTTTTTTTTCTATGCTTTTCAATTTGTTGAAGATGTTTTAATAGCGAGATGCTCTTGGAGTAAAATCAAAATTTCTATATTGTGCCTGTGTTTTGTTGATTCCCGGTTAAGTGAAAATAAATGGTATTAATGTGTCTGTGATTTAATTAATGGGATTTACGAATTGTATTTGATGGCAATGCGAATTTACATTTCTTTAATGTACAATGACCTGCTTTAATGGCAATGCTAATGTGTTTTCTGGAAATTATGACCATGTGTTTAATTGTTCCATTCTATTGCTGGCATACACGATTTGTTGTGACACTTTACCATCGAATATTGTAACGTTGAAGTTGTTGTGACACCTTTACCCCTACGTTTTGCCCACCAAAACTCGACGGGGATCTCTGCAATATTCCCAGTGAAAGTTGTGTGTATCTTCTCTACGATTTTTCCCCATTTTGTTTTTAATTGATAGTCAGTGCACAAATTGATTAAACCACATTTTAATTCTGGTCATGTTATATTTAGATTGCCCGATGAATTGTCAATTTACACGCTTTCTGTTATTAATTGACAACCCATGTATAATCTACACAGTAGTTGAAGCAATGGAAATTATTTTTTCTGTATACATCAAATGATTAGAATATTTATACAACGTCTTCACCGGAATAGTCATCCCTTAAATTGATTAGACAACCCTTTAACTAATTTAGAATAGTCTTGTCCTTTAGTTGTAACATTGATTAAACTGACTTTTCAATTAGAATGTAACTATGGTTATAGTGTGAGTATTTACTTAATTAAGCTCGCTAAATTGATTTGCATTTAAGGTTAAATTGATGGTACATTGATGACCAAACTATGATTTAGATTGCTCCTTGATATGCTTTTAATGTTAAATTAGATGGTAACCTAATGACAATTTATAATTTAATGTCGCTAACAAGCGTGATCATTGCAACTTGTACATTGATATTGTTAATGATTGTTTATGAGGTTAATTACTAAGTGGGATGGAATTTAGTGATTAATTTCAAATTGCCAAATTAAATTGTCATTAACGTTAAATTAGATTGGCATATATTGACTTAATTGCAATTTAGACTTGTTGAATTTAATGTTAATATAGAATTGCAAATTGTGGACTAATTGAAATTTGACTTACTATTAGATTGGTAATCGACATTAAATTAGTGTAACGATCCTCCTCGTTACGACGACCAACCTCTTAACAAGTGCAATTTTTATTTATTTTGTGTGTGTGTGTACAAGGGTAACAAGGCGTTATACCCTACACTGCCACATGACGAAAAATCATGAAGCAAGCAACTACGATATCAACATAAGGATCTAAGATGCACATCAACATCTTCCAGTGTAGAACGACAATCAACCGACAATTAGAAAGACTGAATACCCATCCATCCTACCCTGCAATGGTTAGGACCTCCAAGACATATAAGCAACGCTCAAGCCTAGGTTCCCATCAATTTTAACCATTTAAGGTCTCAGGGCTGGCGGATGTTCTGAGGAACATGGAGGTGTCTACGTCTCGCCCGACACAAGCAGACCAAGCCTTCTAAGCTAAGGAAAAAAACATAACTATCGAGAATTTCAACAACACGGTTATCTACATTTAAGCATTTTACGATAGCGCGTCATTACTAACTTGTTACTAATAATCATGTATGCATTGAAGGTAATACATTTAATCAAAATAGGAGACATTAAAAATTAATCTAGCAAATAAAGCAATTAACAAGACAATAATATAACCATTGATATAGCCAAAACTAGGTTACCTATATGAAGGTAAAATGTGATAGTAAAACATTATTAACTTATTAAGGTACTTACTACTGTTACAGTATTGCATTGAAAGTGTACTTTTAATCCCACTACAAGGCGAAGACAATTAATGCAGCAAGTCTGACCTTTAATTGGTTTCGACTTTAAATATATAAATAACAGTATTGCTCTCTACAATCAAGTCTAGTCTATCAAGGTCAACATCCCAACTGTCATAACTTACAACTACTCCTGGCAACTTTTAAGTCATAAACTAATAATATAACCATTCAGTTTTAACAATTTAACAATAGAAACATTATACCATATTCAATATAACATTAATTTCAACCATAATCATCATTACCAAGTATTACGTGCACACTTATGAAGTATTATCTTATTGAACATCAGGCTAATATACAATTTCGAACAATGAAATGCCTTCCTTTACAAATTTGAAAACCAACCACAATAACACACTAAAATGGAAATTCCTTCCTACTTAAGGAGACTCATTTATTTTCAAGGCATATAGTACTGTATAATCAAAAAGTAATTTAATTCAACTTAGAGCAACTTCCTTTGCATTTGGGTCAATTGGCAGTCGATTTTTATATAAATTTTTTGTATCTTTTTCGATTTTTCCCTTTTTGTTTTTCGACTTTTGTACAAATCTAAGCTCATTTTTTTCTATTCTATATATATAGATATAATGATAATTGAAGGTAACTTGTTTTGTTAAATGTCATTTTATATGACTATAATCAACTTATCTTCCATTTTTATCTTTCAACCTTCACACAATACATTTCATATGCAATAAACCTATTAGTATTTTTTTTATATAATCTTTACATATCAAAGCACTCAAATCTCACAAATTCTCTTACATATTTTTAACAATATCAGAGTGCACTCAATCGCTCTTCCCTGTTAGAACTTTGTTACTAACTAAAATTTGCTCTGACTTAAAACTATGGTATTTTATATTAATGACAGATGCTATGGTCCTTAAAATGGGCAAGGAAGACACTACGCATTGGATGAGAGTGGAGATGCAAGTTTTTTTTTTTCTTTGGACCCGACCAAAAGAGTTGGTCAATTATCACACAACAATTTCGTCGGGAAATCTGCTACCAGTCACGCCTAAGTTGCTAAAAGGCTATCGTAGAATGCTAAGGGTTGAGGATCCCTGTCATCCACTCATGTGGTTGTGTTATGAATCTAGCAAGAAAATAAAAGGGAAAACACAGGCCAGTGGAACGCAAGGTTACAACCACTAAAGCCGTATTACACCACTGAGTTCTTGTTCTAGAATAAATTTTGTTTATGACTTGGTGAAATACGAATCTACCATTCGCATTGGGAGGGAGGTTAACCAGACCAAATTTAAATCATTCTGACAACAACTCAACAGGTCGCACAGGTGGGTGAGGTCGGATCTGAGTGCGTTTTGCAGGAATCTCAGCCATCGTTTAAGATTGACCACTACCGAAAACCAGAAGGGTACAAACCGACATACCAAAGACATGAATCACCATTTGCAATTAAAAATATGATTTTTCCATTGATCAAGAATACTACCATTGTCATTTAAAAATAAGTCGCTCCCATTTCAGTGAAGCAAACCGCCCTTGTAATATAAAATACCAATTCACCATTGAATATGAAATTCGGATTCGCAAATTGAAATATAATGTATGAATGGGTAGTGGAAATATAAAATCTGAAATGTTCATTTTAAAATATAAACCACTGCCATACCAGCGAAGCTTTCACCATTTGCAATACAAAATAGAATTCACTATTGAAATATGAGATTCAAAATTGCCATTTGAAATATAAAACCAAAATTTTCATTTTAAATATAAATCACTGACAACAAGAAAAACATATTCAGAGAAGTAAAATTGGGTCTGGGAGAGAAGTAACCAAGGGTAACTCGCCGAATAATTCAGCCAACAAAAATTAAAGGAGATGCAGAGCATGGGAAGGGCATGGCTGCCATCAGTTGTTCTCAGGCACACTAGATTCGCCTAATAAGCAATACTGATTTGAGGAAAGAGACTGCAGGCTAGGAATAAAAATAAACACATTTTAATTCGCCAGGAATGAAATAATCACATTTTAATTTTCCAGAATCATCAATACAACATTAAATTATCCTTGCATACATAAGACATAGTTGAAAACATAAATCGAAGAGCATGGTGAGAGGAATTCAAGGGTCACAATCATCACCACAGGGAGATTAGTCAACAAATAAATCAGCCAGGATATAAAATTTCAGTCATAAAACTACACCAATAGTTTCCTATTCAATACACCGGCAGATCTAAAACACACATCCTACAACATTCTATCCAATAACATAAATGCGTATTGTTGCCCGTTCGTCTGCTCCAAGTGTCGTCCACGTGCTCCGTGCCGCTTCCGCTCGCCGACCATCGAGACTACACCGATACCTCCCAGCCAACGCTAGGGGTACTCTGCTTCCCCCTTAGCCCCCCGAGCCGCAATGGGGCCACACAATATCCAGATGGTACGTCTAGCTCCCAGCTCACCTTGCAAGGCCAAGCTACCACTCCTATCTGAGCTGGGAAATCCCAACTCTACAAAAGTAATCAGTGAAGTCACAAATCCAACAACGTAACGTTACGCTAACAACCCATCCCCTTCTTCCTCCTCCTTCCTCTCTTTTATACAGTTTTAGAACTTCTTACTTTCCGCAAATTTCATTTACTTTAAGTTTTTAAAAAAA
>ML811461.1:74795-89484 GCA_009831015.1 Picea engelmannii
ATAATTTCTCAAAACAGATACATGAAAAACATCGTGCATACACCTCAAAGAATCAGGCAAGGCTAGTCGATAGGCCACGGGCCCCTTTCTCTCCACAATCTCGAAAGGTCCCACGAACCTAGGAGAGAGTTTAGCTCCCTTTCTAAACTTGATCGAACTCTTATGCGGTTTAACCTACAAGAAGACTCAATCGCCGACCTTGTAACTACGGTCAACTCTGTGCACATTGGCATAACTCTTCTGTCGATCCTGCACTTCTTTAATCCTTTGTCTTATGGTTTTCATTTTCTCTTCCATTTCTTGGATCACTTCTGGTCCCACCAGGACCTTATCCTCAAGCCGATCCCAAATCAAGGGCGTCTGACATGGTCACCCATAAAGAAACTCCAAAGGCGCCATCTTAATGGTTCTCTGCTAACTATTGTTGTAAGCGAACTCTATTAGTGGCAAAAATTCTTCCCAATGCTTTTGTTGGTCCATCACGTACATGCGCAACATGTCCTCCAAGTTTTGGTTCATTCGTTTTGTCTTTCCGTCAGTCTCCAGGTGATACGCAGTACTAAAGTTAAGTTTGGTTCCCAAGGCCTCTTGGAAACTCATCCAAAATCATTTGGTAAACACCAATCCTCGATCGGATATAATCCTCTTAGGCACGCCATGCAGCCTCACAATCTCACTGATGAAAACTCTGGCAATGTCAGGTGCTTGATACATCGTATGCACAGGAATAAAGTTAGCACTCTTCTTCAGAGTGTCTACTACTACAAAAATTGAGTCATGTCTCCTTGCCGTCAGTGGCAATCCAACAACAAAATCCATCGAAATAACCTCCCATTTCGATTCCAGGATGGCATGTTGTTGAAGTAATCCTATTGGGTGTTTATGTTCAGCCTTTCCCTGCTGACACTCTAGACATCTGGCCACATAGTTGACTATGTCGGCCTTCATTCCCTTCCAGAAGAATAAGGTTTTAAGGTCTGACCTCATCTTCGTGACTCTCGGGTGAGCCATATAAACTGATCTATCAGCCTCGCTCAGGATCAACATCCTCAACTTGTCGTTTGGCGGTACGTAAATCCAACTTTTAAATCTCAATAAACCATCGCTATCAAATTAAAATCCCTCGTATGGTGGTACCATCATTGTGTTTTGTCTGATAAAACCATCGACCTCCTTGTACTAGTCATCATCACGTTGTAAAGTGAGAATCTTCTCATGTAGATTCATATGAAATGGAAACAACGAAAACATGCGTGGTCTCCGACTCAAATCATCCGCCACTGGATTCATTGTCCCCTTTATGTAAGTAATCTCAAAGTTGTACTCGCTAAGCAATTCCGACCAATGTCGTTGTCACGCGTTCAGGTCACTTTGTGTAAAAAGGTGTTGTAGTCCACAATGATCAGTCTTTAGTTCAAATTTTCGTTCAACAAGGTAGTGTCTCCAAACCTTCAAGGCATATACGATGGATAATAACTCCAAATCCTGCGTCGCGTAGTTCTCCTCATGCCTTCTCAGTTTCCTTGAAATGTAAGAAACCACTTGTCCGTCTTGCATCAAGACTTTGCCTAAACCTTCATTGGATGCGTCAGTGCATACCAAGAAGTCCGCATCCATGTCAGGGGCCTTTAGTATCGGCGTTGATGTCAACAACTCTTTAAGCCTTCGAAATGCTTCCGCGCATTTCTCGGTCCAAGCAAACTTCTTGTTTTTCTTTTGCAATTCCATGATCGGATTTGCTATCTTTGAAAATCCATCGACAAACTGTTGATAGTATCCTGCTAAACCCATAAAGCTATGCACTTCTGTGACATTCATCGGTGTAGGCCATTCCATAATAGCCTCAACCTTAGCTGGATCCACAGTGATGCCTTCGCCGGAGATGACATGCCCTAAGTAGTGAATCCTCGATTGATAAAAAGAGAATTTGGACAACTTCCCAAACAATTTTTTCTCTCGCAGACACTGTAGTACCAAGCGCAAGTGCTCGTCATGCTCCTCCATTTTCCGAGAGTAGATAAAAATATCATCAATGAATACTTGGACGAACTTGTCCAAGTACTCGTGGAACACCCCATTCATCAAACTCATAAATACCCCTGGGGATTTTGTCAGTCCAAACGGTAAAATAGTAAACTCATAGTGTCCAAACCTCATCTTAAAGGCGGTCTTAGGGACATCATCCTCCTTGATCCGCAACTAGTGATACCCTGATCGCAAATCAATCTTGGAGAACACCGTCACACCCTTCATTTGATCGAATAGATCATCAATTCTTGGAAAGGGATACTGATTCTTGATCGTGGCCTTGTTCAGTTGATGATAGTCAATGCAAAGCCCCCACGATCTGTCCTTATTTCATATGAAAATAACAGGTGCACCCCATGGTGATACACTAAGATGTATTAGTCCCAGGTCCAGTAACTCCTTCAATTTCATTTTCAACTCTTGTAACTCCGAGGTTGACATATGATAAGGCATCCTTGCTATCAGTTCAGTCCCCAGTTTTAGGTCTATGGTAAACTCAAATTCCCTTTTTGACGGCATCCCAAGTAACTCCTCTGGAAATACGTCCACAAACTCTCTCACCATCGGAAGGTGTTCTAGACCTTTCGCTACTCCCTTCTTGTTTAGCGCAAGGATTGCATAAAGCTTGCACCCCTTGCGCATACTCTTCCGTAACTGTAAGGAAGAGACAAACCTTAGGGAAACTCCCTGGTTCCATCCTACAATCACATGTCTCTATCCCTCATCATCGACCAAGCTCAACCATTTCGTCTTACAGTTGAGTATCTCCTCATGCGATTCCAACCAATCCATACCAATCATGACATCATAAGATCCTAAGATCGTGACATACAAGTTGAACCTCATGACAAACTCTCCCAGGTTAAGGGCACAACCCGTAACCTTTCCTCCAACCTTCTGTTTGGCTCCCGAAGCCATCTCTATGAAGCTAAACTCATCTTGTTCGACTTCCTTTAACTTAATCCTTTTTAGAGTTGCACCAGAAATGAAACTCTCGATAGCACCAGGATCTATCAAAATACTAAGGGTTTTGTTAGCAACAGTACCAGTCGTCTTGAGCACAGTCGACTGGTGCTCTGCCTGGCGGTTATTCACCACTGCATGAATCCAATGGGCCTTGCCAATATCTCCCACTGTAGTGGTTCCGACTGATCCAAACACTCTGGTCCTCTCCACAAGACACTCACGCTGGTAGTGTGTCTCCCCACACGTTCAACACCCCTTCTTTAGCCCAGTAATCCTGGTACCTGAAGTAGAAGACGACGACCCACCGGCCTGAAACCCTTGTCTGTTCTGCTGAACAGGCCTAAACTATTGTTGTTGTGGGAAACACTACTGCTGATTCCGTGGTCCCCAATAAGGTGTCCGTTGTTGAGGTGGCAGTCGTCGGGGTGTAGAGAAAGTGGATCCCCTCTGGAAGCCACGATATCCCAGCGTATGTCGCGCTGGTGTCTGGTGCTGCGGTGTTCCAGATGAACCTTTCCCTGCTCGTCTCATTGGAGTCCTGGTCTAACCCTCACTGATAAGATCCTCCTCTGCTATGAGGGCCTTTTGGATGGCATCATGCAAAGTTTGAGGCATCAAAATACTAACCTTTGCACAGAGGCTGCCGTTAAGGCCGAACACGAACCTGTTGACCTTAAGTTTTTCAGTGTTAAGGTGCAAAGCATATTGAAGCAGCTCCATAAAACGAGCCTCGTACTCGGGCACCGTATGACCTCCCTGTCGTAAGGCGTTGAACTCATTCAACTGATGCTCGATGAATTCCTTTGAAAGGTACCTCTCTTGGAACCGTTCCTCGAATAGTTCCCATGACACGTCTTCAACGACCATGTTCAACTGTGGTAGGAGCGTCTTCCACCATAGAAGAGTGCTCCCCTTCAATTGAAATACCACCATGTGGACCTTCATGTTGGAGGTATAATCATGAAGTGCAAAGCACATCGCCATGTTCTCCAACCATGCCTCGAAAACTGCATCATCCGGGGCACCAAAGAACTCAAGAAATTTGACCTTCTCGAGTTCACTGTGAATGCTACCAGTAACGGCCGGTGCACATGGTGGAACCTCAGCGGGCGTTGACGCCCTGGCCTCATCTCTGTCCAAACGGCTGATCATTGCCTCAAACATGTGTTGAAAGGATCTCATCATCCCAACTACTTCACCAAATGCTATCTTCTCCTGTCCGAGAACTTGCTCGTCTCTCGGGGGGTTAGACCCCTCAGGTGTGGATGCTACTGGAGGCATTGCACCTCCTCCCATAGCACATCATCGTCTTCCTCCATAGTGTCCTCTAACCATGACTACCTGCACGCACACAATTCAACTCAATTAGCAACAGTATAATCAATTCATAACAATGAAAGTCATAGCGATCCCAAGTCGTAGGTTGAACCCGCTCTGATACCATATGTAACGATCCTCCTCGTTACGATGACCAACCTCTTAACAAGTGCAATTTTTTATTTATTTTGTGTGTGCATGTGTACAAGGGTAACAAGGCGTTATACCCTGCGCCACCACGTGACAAAAAATCATGAAGCAAGCAACTACAATATCAACATAAGGATCTAAGACGCACATCAACATCTGCCAGTGTAGAGCAACAATCAACTGACAATTAGAAAGACTGAATACCCATCCATCCTACCCTGCAATGGTTAGGACCTCCAAGACATATAAGCAACGCTCAAGCCTAGGTTCCCATCAATTTTAACCATTTAAGGTCTCAGGGCTGGCGGATGTTCTGAGGAACATGGAGGTGTCTACGTCTCGCCCGACACAAGCAGACCAAGCCTTCTAAGCTAAGGAAAAAAACATAACTATCGAGAATTTCAACAACACGGTTATCTACATTTAAGCATTTTACGATAGCGCGTCATTACTAACTTGTTACTAATAATCATGTATGCATTGAAGGTAATACATTTAATCAAAATAGGAGACATTAAAAATTAATCTAGCAAATAAAGCAATTAACAAGACAATAATATAACCATTGATATAGCCAAAACTAGGTTACCTATATGAAGGTAAAATGTGATAGTAAAACATTATTAACTTATTAAGGTACTTACTACTGTTACAGTATTGCATTGAAAGTGTACTTTCAATCCCACTACAAGGTGAAGACAATTAATGCAACAAGTCTGACCTTTAATTGGTTTCGACTTTAAAAATATAAATAACAGTATTGCTCTCTACAATCAAGTCTAGTCTATCAAGGTCAACATCCCAACTGTCATAACTTACAACTACTCCTGGCAACTTTTAAGTCATAAACTAATCATATAACCATTCAGTTTTAACAATTTAACAATAGAAACATTATACCATATTCAAAATAACATTAATTTCAACCATAATCATCATTACCAAGTATTACGCGCACACTTATGAAGTATTATCTTATTGAACATTAGGCTAATATACAATTTCGAACAATGAAATGCCTTCCTTTACAAATTTGAAAACCAACCACAATAACACACTAAAATGGAAATTTCTTCCTACTTAAGGAGACTCATTTATTTTCAAGGCATATAGTACTGTATAATCATAAAGTAATTTAATTCAACTTAGAGCAACTTCCTTTGCAATTGGGTCAATTGGCGGTCGATTTTTATATAAATTTTTTGTATCTTTTTCGATTTTTCCCTTTTTGTTTTTCGATTTTTGTACAAATCTAAGCTCATTTTTGTATAATTGAAGGTAACTTGTTTTGTTAAATGTCATTTTATATGACTGTAATCAACTTATCTTCCATTTTTATCTTTCAACCTTCACACAATACATTTCATATGCAATAAACCTATTAGTATTTTTTTATATAATCTTTACATATCAAAGAACTCAAATCTCACAAATTCTCTTACATATTTTTAACAATATCAGAGTGCACTCAATCGCTCTTCCCTGTTAGAACTTTGTTACTAACTAAAATTTGCTCGGACTTAAAATTCTGGTATTTTATATTAATCACATATGTTGTGGTCCTTAAAACGGGCAGGGAAGACAACATGCATTGGATGAGAGTGGAGATGCAAGTTTTTGTTTTTTCTTTGGGCCCAGCCAAAAGAGTTGGTCAATTATCACACAAAAATTTCGCCAGGAAATTTGCTACCAGTCACGCCTAAGTTGCTAAAAGGTTGTCGTGGAATGCTAAGGGTTGAGGATCCCTGTCATCCACTCGCGTGGCTGTGTTACGAATCTGGAAAGAAAATAAAAGGGAAAACACAGGCCAGTGGAATGCAAGGTTACAACCACTAAAGCTGGGTTACATCACTGAGTTCTTGTTCCAGAATAAATTTCATTTATGACTTGGTGAAATACGAATCTACCATTCGCATTGGGAGGGAGGTTAACCAAACCAAATTTAAATCGTTCTGACAGTAGCTGAACAGGTCGCACAGGTGGGTGAGGTCAGATCTGAGTGTGTTTTGCAGGAATCCCAGCCATCGTTTAAGATCGACCACTACTGAAATCCAGAAGGGTACAAACCGACATACCAAAGAGACGAATTTCCATATGCACTTAAAAATACGATTTTTCCATTGATCAAGAATACTACCATTGTCATTTAAAAATAAGTTGTTGCCATTTCAGCGAAGCAAACCACCATTGTAATATAAAATACCAATTCTCCATTGAATATGAAATTCAGATTCGCAAATTGAAATATAATGTATGAATGCCCAGTGGAAATATAAAATCTGAAATGTTCATTTTAAAATATAAACCTCTGCCATACTAGTGAAGCTTTCACCATTTGCAATACAAAATACAATTCGCTATTGAAATATGAGATTCAAAATCACCATTTAAAATATAAAACCAAACTTTTCATTTTAAATATAAATTACTGACAACAAGAAAAACACAGTTAGAGAAGTAAAATTGGGTCTGGTTGAGAAGTAACCAAGGGTAACTCGTCGGATAATTCAGCCAACAAAAATTAAAGGAGATGGAGAGCACAGGAAGGGCATGGCTGCCATCAATTGTTTTCAGGCACACTAGATTCGCCTAATAAGCAATACTGATTTGAAGAAAGAGAATGCAGGTTGGGAATCAAAATAAACACATTTTAATTCGCCAGGAATGGAATAGTCACATTTTAATTTGCCAAAATCATCAATTAAGTGTTAAATTATCCTTGCATACATAAGACGCAGTTGAAAATGTAAATCGAAGAGCATGGTGAGAGCAATGCAAGGGTCACAGTCATCACCACAGGGGGATCAATCAACCAATAAATCAACTAAGATATAAAATTTCAGTCATAAAACTACACCAACAATTTCCTACTCAATACACCGGCAGATCTAAAACATACATCCTACAACATTCTATCCAATAACATAAATGCGTGTTGTTGCCTGTTCGTCTGCTCCGAGTGTCGTCCACGCGCTCCATGCCGCCTCCGCTCGCCGACCGTTGAGACTACATCGGTACCTCCCAGCCAACACTAGGGGTACTCTGCTTCCCCCTTAGCCCCCCGAGCCGCAAAGGGTCCACACAATATCCAAATGGTACGTCTAGCTCCCAGCTCGCCTCGCAAGGCCGAGCTACCACTCCTATCCAAGCTGGGAAATTCCAACTCTCCATAAGTAATCATTCAAGTCACAAATCCGGCAGTGTAACATTATGCTAACAACCCATCCCCTTCTTCCTCCTCCTTCCTCTCTTTTATAGAGTTTTAGAACTTCCTACTTTCCCCAAATTTCATTTACTTTAAGTTTTAAAAAATTCTTCTAAAACTTCTCTTTCATACAAGTGTCATTCATCCCCCACATTTCTCCATTAACTAATTTATTAAATTTATTAAATTGTCTTATTTTCCCTCACCCACCTAGAGTTGCTCCTAAATTTACTCCTAGGTGTTCCTAGATTCCCTTACAGTTTTAAATACTTTCCCGAAAAATGAAGTTTTTAATTTAGTTCAATTTAGAAGGTTCTTAATTGCAGATTCTTTACTATGTTGACCTCGCTTTTTACCATAAGTTCCCCTCTTTCCCTTTTTATGTTTCCTCCATTCCTTAGTTTTCTAATTTTTATTATTCCCTTCTTTCCCCTTTTTATTAGAGCCAAAATGGTAGTTGCGCCAATTAACCTCGTTTCCCTTTTATTAATAATTTAATATCTTTTACACTTTCACAAGTTAAACAATTAAATTCTTCTTTACAATTTTAAATCCACTGATTTTAATTAAATTCTTACTCTCTTCATTTTACCCCCAAAATTTTATGAAGACCAAAACTATTAGTTAAGTGGTTTTTAGTTTAATTTTAATTTTTATTTTTATAGGGTCTTTTTCTTAAGGTTAGACAAAATTTTACCCTAGAGAAGTTTTAGACTTAGGACTTAGATTCTGAACTGGGCGACATTTAATTAGGGAATTTGTTTGAGAATTTCTTAATGTGTTAAATGTCTTAGGGCCATCTAGGTTTGTTCCTTCATCATCATCAACGCGACATGCCCTTCAGGACACACTACGTGCTCCAAGGGTGCCACTCACCTCTAGTGTTTCCTTTGGGCAATGTGCCCTTCAGGATGCACCATGTGCTCCAAGGGTGCCACTCACCTCTTGACTGATTGGTAGAAATCAATAACCCCTGGAGTCAACACTCCGCCAGGTTAACTTGTGGGAGACTAAGGGCTTCTAAGGAATAAGGCCCCCACCTTATTGCGTGCCCCTTAGAATCATCATGAGCGACTGTCGTAGTCTTCCCTCATGGCATCATGGATCCTCTCGAACTAGGTAATCGTTAACCTACAGTTCAAGCCACTGCAAGAGTGCTAGTAGGCTGTGGCAGGGCTACTGTCCACACCTCTCCCTCAACCTCTCTGGTAATCATGTGTGGCCCCTTTACTCCATATGTGACTCTGGTCAACAAGCTATCGTCATCCTGCATCATCAACAATCATGTCAGAACATGTCCACATCATATCATCAAATCAATGTAATATCACAGTAAATAAATCAACCTAAATAGCACACTCCCTGACTGAATCTGGAGTCCAAGGGGTTCCATCGATGCCTCTGCATCCTCAAGGTCCAAAAACCCTGCACACTCAGTAAAACCGAGTCAATAGCACTTGTCTATGTCAAAGAAGTAAAACATCATGTAATCTACCATAATGCATCATAATCAAGGAAAAATATTTTAATATCATAATAGTCTGAATCACTTGCGAGCAAGTGTCCTCAAAGAATAGGTTTTCTCAGTGCGCTAGAGCGGGATGTTACAATTAGACGTTCAGTACTAACTATTTTATATGTGATTAATAGTTGGGTTGTTGACGAAGTCTTGTGTTGGTTAGCATCTTCCTTGTTGTCTTCTTCGTGTGTCTCGTCGACCTATTATTGGGGTGTGGGTGCAGTCTTGTCAATTGTTTCACCTCCCAGCACTTCATATTTATCTAGAGTCCCCGGTCCAGATAGGATGTGTGGTGCCAAGTTTATTGACACATCTATCACCTAGGGACATCATGATTCCTGAGGAGGGGATCATGGCGTGCCGTATTGGTTAGCGTCAAACAAGAACTTGGCTAGAGTCGATGTGTTCTGTGTGGGTGTTGTCAAGCATTGTAAGTTGCTTTTGGCACAAGGGTGGAACACTTTCATGCGTTTGGTTCGTGCGCCTTGAGGTTCTAGTATTTTTCATCAAGGTCATTGTGTTGGGAAGGGGATGTTGTCCCTTAGCTTGTAGGCATGTCTTATTTGCATCGGGCGGGTAGTCATTCCTTCTTGTTGTTCTACACATGTTTCGCCCAGTTTCCCTTGTGTCTGTGCATGGTGTCATAGTTGCCTATTGCTTGGACTACGTGCTTGCGTTCATCGTCAATGGTGTGGTCAAACTATTTTCGTCATCACCTTCCTTCCTAAAAACAAAAAAAAAATTGAAATTATGCTTCACTTGTAGTATTAACGATGGGGAAATTACATATGTTATCAGAGTGAGGTTCAACCTACGACTTGGGATCACTACAGCTTTTGTTGGCATGAAAATTTATTATAATTTTCTAATTAAGTTGACTTGTATTCGTCCAGGTAATCATGGTTAGAGGATGTCGTGGAGGTAGTCGACGGGGTGTTAGGGGAGGAGGCACGACGCCTCTAGTAGCATCCACGCCTAAGAGGTATAACCCCCAGGGAGATGAAAAGGTTGTCAGGAAGGAGCATATAGTGGTGGGTGATGTGTTTGTTATCTTGAGGTATTTTCATCGGATGTATGAGGCACTGATCAACCATTTGGACAGAAATGAGGCCAGGGCGTCGGCACCCCCTGAGGCTCCACCGCGCACTCTGGTTGGTACTGGTAGCATTCACTGTGAACTCGAGAAGGTCAAATTTCCTGAATTATTTGGTTCCCTAGACGGCACAGCTGCTGAGGCATGGTTGGAGAATATGGAAATGTGCTTTGCACTTCACGACTATACCTCCAACATGAAGGTCTGCATGGTGGTATTTCAACTGAAGGGGAGTTCTCTTCTATGGTGGAAGATGCTCCTGCCACAACTAAAAATGGTTGTTGAAGATATGTCATGGGAAATATTTGAGGAACAGTTCCGAGAGAATTACCTATCAGAGGAATTCATTGAGCATCAACTGAATGAGTTCAATGCCTTACGACAGGACAGCCATATGGTGCCTGAGTACGAGGCTCGTTTTATGGATCTTCTTCGATATGCTTTGCATCTTAATACTAAGAAAATTAAGGTCAACACATTCGTGTTCAGCCTTAATGGTAGCATACGTTCAAAGTTTAAGATTCTAATGCCTCATACCTTGCATGATGTTGCCTAGAAGGCCTTCATAGCATAGGAGGATCTTATCAGTGGGGGTTATAGTAGGACTCCAACGAGACCAATAGGGCAGGTGTCATCTGGAGCGCAACAACATCAGACACCAGCTAGACATACGTCAGGATATCGTGGCTTCCAGAGAGGGTCCACTTTCACTACACCTCGACGATCGATGCCTCAGCAACGAACACCTTATTGGGCAGCACAACATCAGCAACAATATTGACCATAGAAACAACAATTTATGCATGTTTAGTAGAACAGACCGAGATTCCAAGCTGGGGGGCCGTCATCTTCTACTTTTGGTACCAAGAGTATTGGACTGAAGAAGGGGTGTTGGACATGTGGGGAGCCAAACTACCAATGCGACTACCCTATAGAGAGGACTAGAGCGTTTGGATTAGTTGGACCCACTACTGTGGGAGATATGGCCAAGGCCCATCATATTCTTGTAGCGATGAATAACCACCAAGTAGAACACCAGTTGATTGTGCTCGAGACGTTAGGTATCGTCGCTGACTAGACCCTTAGTATTTTGATAGATCTCGGTGCTACCGAGAGTTTCATTTCTGGTGTAGCACTAAAAAGGATTAAGGTAAAGGTAGTCGAATAGGATGAGTTTAACTTCATAGAGATGGCTTCGAGAGCCAAATGGAAGGTTGGAGGAAAGGTTACAGGCTGTATCCTTAACCTGAGAGAGTTTGACACCAGGGCCAACCTGTACGTCACGATCTTAGGATCTTATGACGTCGTGATCGGTATGGACTGGTTGGAATCACATGAGGTGATACTAACTTGTAAGATGAAACAGTTGAGCTTGGTCGATGAAGAGGGACATAGACACATGATTGTAGGACAGAACCATGGAGTTTCCCTGAGGTTCATCTCTTCCTTGCAGCTAAGGAAGAGCATGCTCAAGGGATGTAAGCTTTATGTGGTCCTTGCATTAAATGAGAAGGGAGTAGCAGAAGGTCTAGAGCACCTTCCTATGGTGAGAGAGTTTACGAACCTCTTCCCAGAGGATTTACCTAGGATGTCGATGGAGAGGGAATTGGAGTTTACTATAGACCTAAAACTGAGGTCTGAACCAATAGCAAGAACGCCTTATTAGATTTCAACCCTGGAATTACAAGAGTTGAGAATGCAACTGAAATAATTGTTGGACCTGGGACTAATACGTCCAAGTGTGTCACTATGGGGTGCGCCTAATATTTTCATATGAAAGAAGGATGGGTTGTGGAGGCTCTCCATTGATTACCATCAATTGAACAAGGCAACGATCAAGAATCAATATCTATTGCCGAGGATAGATGATATGTTTGATCAGATGAAGGGTGTGACGGTGTTCTTAAAAATAGATTTACGATTGGAGTATTACGAGTTACGGATCAAGGAGTACGATGTCCCTAAGACCGCCTTTAAGATGAGGTTTGGACATTAAGAGTCTACTATTTTACCGTTTGGACTGACAAACTCCCTAGGGGTATTTATGAGTTTGATGAACGGGGTGTTCCATGAGTACTTGGATAGGTTCATCCAAGTATTCATTGACGATATTTTTATTTACTCTTGGATAACAGAGGATCATGACGAGCACTTGTGCTTGGTATTATAGTGTCAGCGAGAGCACAAATTGTATGGGAATTTTTCCAAATGCTCATTTTATCAATCAATGATTCACTACTTAGGGCATGTCATCTTCGACAAAGGTATCGTCGTGGATCCAACAAAGGTCGAGGCTATTATGGAATGGTCTGTGCTGACAAATGTCCCAGAAGTACGTAGCTTCATGGTTTTAGCATGATACTATCGACGGTTCATCGAGGGATTTTCGAAGATAGAAAATCCAATCACAGAATTGCAGAAGAAGAGAAAGAAGTTTGTTTGGATCGAGAAATGCGCGAAAGCATTTCGTAGGCTCAAGGAGCTATTGACAACAACACCGATACTAAAGTTCGTTGACATGGACACAGACTTCTTGGTATGCACTGACACATCCAAGGAAGGCTTAGGCAGAGTCTTGATGCAAGATAGTCGAGTGATCACTTACATCTCGAGGAAACTAAGAAGGCATGAAGAGAACTATGTGACGCATGATTTGGAGTTGTTAGCCATCGTATATGCCTTGAAGGTTTGGATACACTACCTTGTTGGATGAAAATTTGAACTAAAGATCGACCATTGTGGACTACAACACATCTTTACGCAAAGCGACCTAAATGCGTGACAATGAAGTTGGTTGGAATTACTTAGCGAGTACGACTTTGAGATTACTTACATAAAAGGAACAGTGAACCAAGTGGCAGATGCATTGAGTCAGAGACCACACATCTTTTCGGTGTTGCCTCTTCAGATGAATCTACATGAACATATTCTAACTTTATATCATAACGATGACTGGTACAAAGAGGTCGAGGGTTTTATCGAACAAAACACAATGATGGTACCAAGATTTGAAGGATTTATGTTTGATGATGATGGATTATTTAGGCTTAAAAATTGGATTTACGTACCACCTAACGACGAGTTGAGGATATTGATCCTAAGTGAGGCTCATAGAGTAGTATACGTGGCTCACCCAGTAGTCACGAAGATCAGGGCAGACCTTAAACCCTTATTCTTCTGGAAGGGAATGAAGGTTGACATTGTTAACTATGTGTCCAGGTGTCTAGAATGTCAGTAGGTAGAGGCTAAACATAGACATCCATCAGGATTAATACAGCCAGACGCTATTCCGAAATCAAAATGGGAGGTTATTTCGATGGATTTAATTGTTGGATTTCCACTAACAGCAAGGAGACATGACTCAGATTTCATATTAGTAGACACTCTGATGAGGAGTGCACACTTTATTCCTCTGTGTATGAGGTATCAGGCACCTAACATAGAAATATTTTTCATCAGTGAGATTGTGAGGCAGCATGGCATGCCTAAGAGGATTATATATGATCGAGGATCAATGTTGACTGGATGATTTTGGACGAGTTTCCATGAGGCCTTGGGAACCCAACTTAATTTTAGTATTGCGTATCACTCGAAGACTAACGGGCAGAACGAACGAACAAATTAGACCTTGGAGGGCATGTTGCGCATGTACGTGATGGACCAACAAAATCATTGGGAAGAATTCTTGCCACTGGTCGCTTATAACAACAGTTACCAAAGAACCATTAAGATGGTGTCTCTCGAGTTTCTTTATGGGCGATTGTGTCAGACACCTTTGAGTTGGGATCGAATTGAGGACAGGATCCTGGTGGGACCAGAAGTGATGCAAGAAATGGAAGAGAAAATGAAAACAATAAGACAAAGGATTAAAGAAGTGCAGGATCGACAGAAGAGTTATGCCGATGTGCACCGTGTCAACCGTAGTGACAAGGTTGGCGATCGAGTCTTCTTGTGGGTAAAACTACATAAGAGTTTGATCAAGTTTGGAAGGGGAGATAAATTCTCTCCTAGGTTCATGGGATCTTTCAAGATTGTGGAGAGAAAGGGGCTCGTGGCCTACCGACTAGCCTTTCCTATTTCTTTGGGGCATATGCATGATGTTTTTCATGTATCTGTTTTGAGACATTATATTAGTGATCCTACACATGTTATTGACATGAATTCCTTGCATGTATCGAATGAGGGGGAACTCAAGGCTAAGTCGATCCGCATCTTGGATCATCATGTTCGTCAGCTACATCGTCAAACAGTATATCAGGTCAAGGTCCAGTGGGACAACTATAGTCCACACTCGGTGACCTAGGAGGACGCATATGATATGCACCAACAGTTTCCATTCTTTTTTTATAGATAGACTTATGATACTGTGATACACATTATTTCGGCACTTATACTGTGAAACTTCGGGATG
>ML811461.1:106488-132478 GCA_009831015.1 Picea engelmannii
CATATTATTGGTTTATCGAGCATTACAATCTCTTGAAAAAACCCTAACCCTAATGTAGTTAGACTTCCCTTACATGCACACCTTGCAAGCTTCCCTCACACGTGTTTCTTTCCCTTCCAACTGTCTTTTTCCCACTTTGTGCTTTTCTCTCCAAAATGGGCCTGCTCCCAATAGGCCCCCAACACTAATATGTGGCTCATCCTTGGCACAACCCCCTTCTTTTGTTGTGCCAGCTTCTGACTTGGCTTTGGCCTTTTAGGCGCAACTTTATCCCCGACAAGTGTCTGAATTTTCCCTATGTCGACCTTTGTACCTATAAGCGTCTCTTGAGTGAGGAATGGAATTCTCCATTCATATTTCCAATCCCTTATTGTCATCTCTACATCTTATTTCTTGAAACAATATCTAATTTGTAGGCACTCCTTCCTGGGATCCCTTTGTTGGGGCTCAGAAATGTCATATTTTCATCCACCTTTCCCTTCATCATTCTTCACATTTCATCGCCCCATTAATATTTCATGATATCATTTTCATAGATATATTTGGGTTTCACCTTATTATTCTTTGCTTCATTCATTTTAGTATTAAAAGGGAATTTGTGATTAAATATTAGAAAATCAACATGTTTTCATATATATCTCAAAAATGTGTGAGCTTTGTAATGTGTAGGAATATGGGAAGGATTAATTCAAAAAGAATTCTCAAATACTTCCTCCACCATTTCAAGTTTTGAGGAGATAATTCAAGCCTATTCCAAGGAGAAGATCATGGAGATTTGGTTGGCATATCTTATCCATGATTTGTGAGAGATATGTGTGAGGATTATATTTTGTAATAATGGGAAATTAGTTGAGAGAAAAGTGGATCTGTAATTATGAGATGCTTATCTTCTTTTCAAAGCTCTCATGTATAAAAGAGAGTGATCTCTCTTCATGAGGGAGTAGTCATTAAGAGTAATCATTTAGTATTCATTGAGTAGTCATTAAGAGTAATCATTTAGTAGTCATTAGTAGTAGTCATTAGGATTTGAAACAAAAAGGGATTCTTAGTTTGATTCATGTTTTCATTATTGCTCCATGATCTGTCATTTGATTCTTGTAATGTAATTTGAGATTGCTTTACTGTTATGTGAGATCACATGTGTTGTCTTGTTGTTCTTCACATGTTGTCTATCCTTTGACACAATTTTCCATTCCTAGATTAATTTCATTTACGCAATTTTATTTCAGTCGTGTGTTGTAGCAATTCAATTCCAAGTTGTGTGTTTCATATTTGCATTAGATTAATGATTCAATTTAAGTTGTATATTTATCGTTAGATTAGATTAATTCCACTTCGATACTGCATATACTTTGCATGTTCTTTGTAAGTCTACGAACCTCGGATTGAAAAATTAGATAGTTGGGCAAGTACTACAATGCAATTAATACAACATTAGTTCTGTACAACGTAACGACTGTCGTTCCCTTGTTATGATTGATGTTCCCTTTACAGGTAGTGTCATTCATTTGAACGGAACAACTGTCGTTCCTTTTATGATTGTTGTTCCCTTTATAGGTGTTGCATCTCTAGAGAATGAGGTATTGAAAATGGAAGGTAAGAACCTACGTGGGCAACAAGTAAAATGCTTGTGCCTACCTTCGGTTGATGCATGGAGGTTGTTTTTAGGACATCTTTAGAGCCCAACATTTTGGCGGTGTTGTCGAGGAAGCACGATGGATTGATGTATCAGTTTTTATTTCATTTCAATTCATGCAAGTGTGATCTAGATGTGTTGGTAAGGGGTCATAGAAGCTACTTGAGTGGAGACTCCTCATGTTCTCCCTGCCAACTATGTAAGTGTGAATTTCAATTGCTGGAAAGAGTGTTTCAATTCCCGCAAATTTCAATTTATGCAAGAGGGTTTAATTTATGCAAGTGTGATCTACATGTATTGGTAAGAGGTTCATAGCAACTACTTGAGTGGAGACTCCTCATGTCTCTGCCAACTACCAATAGCATTTGATTTCTGCAACTGTGAAGAGTAATTGTTTTATGTTTCAATAAGAGTGCTTTTATTTAAGGTTTTTTTCATTTAGATTTCAGTTTTGGGTGTTGTAAGAATCTCTTTAACAAGATGGTTTAACAATGAGTTTAAGCTTGGAACAACTCACTTAGATCCTTGTGAAGGTCAGGATCTCCTCTTCTAAAAAAGGGGAGATCTTGACAGCAACTGAAAGCTTAATTACTCCTCGAGAGGCAAACAAAGAATCAAAACACAAAGAATCATGCATATTTAATGAAGACCAATTAGGCGAGTAGGAGTTCGAGGAGGACAATGAGGAGCTGCAGCATGATCTGAGCAAGACAAATTGCACCTACGAAATCCTGATCGAACGATGGTTTCAAGCGAGTACGAGGTTAGTTCCATTTAGTTTTCCTTTTTATTTTGTTAATTTAGAGTTTCAGTAGCTAATTTCACATGTTCATACATATTCCTGATTCTCATTTCTGAAATTGAAAGATAACATATTCTTATTACTGTTGCGTGCATGGCTACACTGGCTATTTGACTACACATAACCAATCTCTCATTTTTAATTAGCATAGAGTAGGTAGGGTAAATGAATAAAACCATGGTTTTGTTTTCCAGTTCTTGTTTTTGTTTCGAATAAGTATGCTCTCAAATAAGTATGTTCTCTTCCTACGCTTTGTTGCGATCTGGAAGATCATAAAGTAGAGATCAAAGGAATGGCTATGAGATGTTTTGAGGAATGTTTTTGTATTGTTGAAGATTTGAACAAAATGTTTAAATCAATTTTTGTCTTCAATTTTCAAAAAAAAAAAATTCTCCATTTGCTGAAGAATTTTATTCAATTTGATTTGTCTCAAATGCTAATAAAATTTCTAGTTTTATTTTAAAAAAATATACAAAAAATAAAAAATGCAGAAATTGAATTAAAGACATCTCACAAACTGGGATCTGGGTTCTTAAGAGTTTTGGACAGGAAATGCATTATGTTATGATAAAAAAAGTCATTAAATTTTAGGCCAACTTAGTACATGGTTTTTGAGAAAATCAATATAGTCACCTTCAACAATTTTTCATTTTTATCAAAAACTGTGATGTGGGTATTGCTGATTTTCAGCATGTAGAAGAATTTGGACCATAGGAACCTGCCTGCAAAATTTCAGCTCAACCCAGTTCGTCGTTTGTGAGAAAATTGTATTTGACGTTCATTGTTACACCCTGCAAATACACCCCTATAGCAGCCTGCAACAAAAACAATAACAATAATAATACAAAAATCGAATGCAAGATCACAGTAATAGAACTTGGCGTAATGATTAGGAGAACCAATTTTATGGGCGGAGGTTATGGGGTCAAACCCCATCCACACCACTCTTTATGCCATATTTTCAACGATTTAATGCACTTTCTATGCATAATCTGACAGTGTTTTGAACAAGAGAAACTTCACCAAGATTTGGCAATGATCTATTAGTTATGTGTTTTGTTGAAACTTGGTTATTTTTGGAGTCGCCCTTGGTTTTAGCATCCCTGAGAACGAAAATTATACACCTATAATGATTGCATGCGAGAAGGACGATTTTTTGGGTGCTTTGTTTTCTATTTTTCAGTTAGTATCATTTCTATTTTTCTTTTTGCATTTTCCTTTGATATGTAAAACAAAAATTAAATAAAAACCATAGAACCATAAAAAAAAAATCATTTGTTTTATTAAGAAAAACAATAATAAATAAATAAGACATACAAAGAAAAAATTATTATGAAAATAAAAAATGTATGGATAAAGAAGTTCTTATTATTTGTTTCAATTATGGTTTTACTTCATGTTGTATATGGTCAAACAGGTAGTGGTATCTACTCAGATCATGATGATAGAAATGGTTCCATAAACTCTTTAAGTGCAAGCATCTACAAAGAGCACATTTGGATCCCTGTACAATTGCATATAAGCGATATTGCCAATAAAAACAAAAAAAAATTGAAAACAAATTATAAAAATCAAAATTGCAAATGAATCTCAAACATTTCCTAAGAACAATAATCTCCAAACATGGATTTTTTTTTAATTCCTTATGATGATTTTGTTTTTCTTAAGTCACTTCAAGCAGCAATCAACAATGAAATAAGCGCGCAACAACAACAGGTACAAAAAACACATTTTATCTCTTTTTTTGCCACATTCATACTTAATCTCGCATTTTCTATTTTATGATGATCTCACAAGTTTGATTGCAGGATTAGTACTAAGTTTGATTGTAGGAATGAAGACGCTTGCATTCCATGCCACAATGATTTTCAAGAATCGTAATTTTTTTTTCCGAAAAACATGCTTGTTGCAAGCTTGAAGGAGATGATTCTCATTATACACATAATGACCATTGTTGTTACACAAAACCCATTCATAAAACCATTTTTCATCATGAATTATTTCTTCCCATTTCTCCTTCAAAGCAGATTGATCATCCCTGTGTTGAAGCCCATCTTCCATTGAACTATCCTTCATGACTTCACACATGCCTATCTTTCTGAGTCGCATACATCTCTTTATCTTTTCAGTTCATTTTGTCTTGTCAATAAAACTATCCATCTCCCTTTCCATGACTACATTGCATTGCCATAAACACTGTTGCTACTAAGATCTTTCCTATAGTCCTACCAATATTTTTATCAGAACTCACGTTGACTGATGTGGGATTCCTTAAGGCCCACCTTTCAACAAGTCTTCCGCCATCAACCTCAACACCTTATTTGGGATATATACTAGCGTCCATTTTGAGTATCTAGATGCTTGCATGCCTTAATGGAAATTTCTCTCGCTGACAATCATGGGAATACATAAATGTCCCTTGATCGTTAGATCTTGCAAGAGGATCAACATCAACTCATTCATTTGCACTTCGCAATATGTACTAGGGTACCTTGTCACTCATTGAAATCAATGGTGAGTTTTTCTTGCATTGGTTAACGACATTCATCAATGGCTAGTAATCTAATGACTTCTCTTCATGCTCGACATCGACACGTTCATTCGCATGACAAGAATTGTACCATGGGGTTTAGCAGCGGGTGAAGACTATACACTTTTCATGACTCGATCAGCAGTTGCAAAAGTATTTTTCAACTATATGAGAGTACTACGGTTCCACCTTCATACTTCCTCTTTTCCATGATTCATCAGCAGTAGTTCAGATTCATCCACTTCACATTCTCTGATCCAACAGTCATGATAGTTGTAGCTACAAAATAAGCCATCTTTCACATGATCCTGCAACAGTGACATCTTCCATGATCCAACAACTGCATCAGCCATATTCTTATTGAATAGTTCATCAACATTTTCGGTAAGTGGAGGTATGTTATTTTCTAAAATTTAATCATGTAATTACTCAACTACTAGTAATGAATAAGTTGGAAAAATCCCTCACCATGGTCCCTTTCCTGTTTACTTCTATGACCCATGCCAAGTTGCATGCAGACATCCAACCAAATCAGTTAGGGGTTAGTGGACTATATTCACAATCATCACTCCATTTTTCCACTACCATTATTCCATTTTTTGTCTCATTTACCGTTAACCAACATATCTTTTCCAACGATACTATGTTGCACTCTTCTTCATAAGCATTGATATACATATTGGCATGATTCACAAATATGAAAAAGGGTTTTCTTATACTCAGTGATGTTTCCTTATGCACATTGATAGCTTATGTTTTCCAGTAAGTATATCGGTAAATTATTATCATAACAACAAGAGAACAAATAACAAAATGAATGTTGTTTACACAAGAACCAACATTCTTTATATTCATGGTTGTCACACAAAAACCAACCATAAGAAAATGTTAGTTGTTACTCAGGTAAATCCCATCCTGAAAATATTCATTATCATCACTCAAAGCCAAAATTCAGATGCCAAAATTTCTTGAGAAGATCTGTGCACAGTTGCATGAGGACATGCAACAAGTTCAGTTGGGGGGTATGTTGGGGCTCAAAAATGTCATATTTTCATCCACCTTTCCCTTCATCATTCTTCACATTCCATCGCCCCATTAACCTTTCATGATATCATTTTCATAAATATATTTGGGTTTCACCTTATTATTCTCCACTTCATTCATTTTAGTATTAAAAGGGAATTTGTGATTAAATATTAGAAAATCGACATGTTTTCATATATATCTCAAAAATGTGTGATCTTTGTAATGTGTAGGAAACTGTGAAGGATTAATTCAAAAAGACTTCTCGAATACTTCCTCCACCATTTCAAGATGTGAGGAGATAATTCAAGTCTATTCCAAGGAGAATATCATGGAGATTTGGTTGGCATATCTTATCCAGGATTTGTGAGAGATATGTGTAAGGATTTGAAGGGATTATATTTTGTAATAATGGGAAATTAGTTGAGGGAAAAGTGGATCTGTAATTATGAGATGCTTATCTTCTTTTCAAATCTCTCATGTATAAAAGAGAGTGCTCTCTCTTCATGACGGAGTAGTCATTAAGAGTAATCATCTAGTATTCATTGAGTATTCATTAAGAGTAATCATTTAGTAGTCATTGAGTAGTCATTAGTAGTAGTCATTATGATTTGAAAGAAAAAGGGATTCTTAGTTTGATTCATGTTTTCATTATTGTTTCATGATATGTCATTTGATTCTTGTAATGTAATTTGAGATTGCTTTACTATTAGTGTGAGCTCACATGTGTCGTATTACTTCTCTTCACATGTTCTTTATCCTTTGATGCAATTTTCCATTCCTAGATTAATTTCATTCATGCAATTTCATTTCAGTCGTGTGTTTTAGCTTTGCATTAGATTAATGATTCAATTTCAGTTGTAACTTTACCATTAGATTAGATTAATTCCACTTCGATCCTGCATATACTTTGCATGTTCTTCATACGTCTACCTCGGATTGACAAATTAGATAGATGGGAAAGTACTACAATGCAATTAATACAACATTAGTTTGGTCCAACATAATGATTGTCGTTCCCTTGTTATGATTGTTATTCCATTTACAGGTAGTGTCGTTCATTTGAATGGACAACTATCGTTCCTTTTACGCTTTATGTTCCCTTTATAGGTGTTTCATCTCTGGAGGATGAGGTATTGAAAACAGAAGGTAAGAACCTATGTAGGAAACAAGTAAAATTCTTGTGCCAACGCTTACCTTTAGTTGATGAATAGAGGTTGTTCTTAGGACATCTTTAGATCCCAACACCCTTTGCACTTGGATCCATACAGTGTGCCTGGTTTCTTTGAAGTTAATGATGTCTTGATATTGTGTGACCACTTCTGTAGTAATTCTCCAAGTGTTGGAAATACTTCCTTGGATCTCGTTATAATATCGTGCGAACGTTCTTGCGTTGGTACTTTTGACTTTGGGGTATGAAGTGCTCCCCAACGATGTGTGCCGTGTTGCACAACAATGATTAGTCCACTCACAAAAATATGTGTATTGGGGCTCCCTCCATCCGATTAATGCGATCAAGACTAGCAGCTAGGAGTAATAAAAATGTGTTCCAAGATCCTCCACGTATTTGTAATCATCAAGGAATAGGTTTAATAAGTATGGGGGCCATATGAGCATAATGCCCGCTGCGCACTGTGTTGCAGCTGTGATCACCTCATTGGGGACTTCCTCCTTGTGGAACTTTTTGAGAAGTTTGCAAGCCATGATTTTGGTGGCTATCCTTGTTGTTTCATCGTTGATGTGCTTGATGATGATTCCACGTGACCATCTCTCTGTGCCATACGTCTTTTTCATCTCCTCCACCAATGCCTCATCCTTCATTTTTTCATCGAGGTATTGCATGAGACTCTCCCCCTGAGATGGAAGACCTGTGATGAAAGAAATTAACTCCACGTCTATGGAGATAGGCTATTCTAACCATAGGAAGCCTCCTTGGGTGACTGCTATCAACTTCTTGACGCAGTTGTTTATGTCTCGGCCCCTTCAAAAATGTGGAATACATAGAAGATTTAGAATTATGATATTGGCCAATCCGACTATCCATTGTTTTGGTTATAAAATTGGATCACCAAAGGGGCCTGTACCTACACTGTCAAGGTAGATCTGTCTTGAAAATTTTGGAAACTTGTCCACATTAGCCACATCGTGGTCTGAGTAGCACAGTATTTCCATGCATCCTAGAAGGTTAGGCATGCCTTGCACCTCTTCAGGAATGTGCGGTAGGACTATGGTTGTTTCATCCTGTCTGTGCGATGACCTTGTGACGCAAATCCCCCTGCCCTCGGGCCGATATCCGCTCAATATCTTCACTACAACCACGTCGAGGGTTAACTGACCCCTTCGTTTAAGCCACAAAGGACTTCAGATTTCAGGGTTTGCGAATCGTATTGTCGAGGTTCTCGACCTTTCCACCTTCCGAAACCCAAAATGCCGATATTTTCAAAATGCTTGGTCGCGTCCTCCTACATAGTTGTATCATGTTTCACGACTTCGGGAGTTTCAGAACAAGGAATCCCGACCTCTTGTCTTCACAACTGCTGAAATACCGAAACCCAAAACGTTCAGCAAAAGGTTGGCTTCTATCAAAACTTTTTCCCCTTTTCGGAGTTTCAGACTTCGCAAGTTTCTGAGTCCTAATGTAAAGCTTCCAGCGTCCTGACCTTCACAAACCCCAAAAATCCGAAATGATATCTCCAACGGGATCAACGGCTATAAGCCTCCCTTCAATTCGACAACCCACATGATTTTGGACTTTCGGGTACCGAGAGTCCAAGACTCTCGATCCCAGAACACTGTCCTCTCAGGTTCCCAAACCCCGAAACACCAAATTGTCGAAATGTCCCTTCACATTATTTCGTGTTTCACAACTTCGGGGGTTCTCATGTGAAGAGCCCGAATTCTTGTCAATGGGAATGTTGAAATCTCGATTCCTGAAATGTCGAAATACCACTTCACGATATCCCAGATCTCGCAACTTTGAAATTATAAATGCAAGGGCCCAAGCTCCTTATCCTCAAGACTTCTGGTATTCTGAATCCCAATTTTTTGAAATCCCGAAATGCCGACAAATATCCTGCCGCGACTTCGGATTTTGGGCTTTCCTCCTCCCTGTGTCCCAATCACTCATCCTCAAGACCTCCGAAATCCCGAATTCCGAAGTTCCGAAATTCCAACCTCGTCACCCCTTGTATTTGTACACGAAAACTCTTTTCGCGGTTCAGGGATTTGACCAACCAAAGGTTTTGCCCACACTTCGGATTTATGATCCCTGAAATGCCAAAATGATCTCGACGGTCCAATTATCGAAACTAAAAATCCACGTTAAATCCTGCCTTTCAAAGGTGGATCTATGCAACGCTTGACTTCCCCTGCAACTTCCTTGGATCCTACAGTCCTCGCTATTTCGGGAGTTCTCCTCAGAGAATTCCGACCGCTTGATTCCTTCCTTGACAACTCCTTCGAAATAAACCAATATTCTTATACTGGAAGTCAAATCCTGCAAAATGACTTCGACTCCTCCTTGTGAACACTTCAAAGGTGTTAACCCTTCTGATCTTTTCTCTAACAACTTCAAATCACAAAAAATCCTACATGCACTCCTTGTGGTAATCTGTCAAATACTTCTGGGTATTTGAACTCCCGACTCTGTGCACTTTCTCTACAACAACAGTCCTTTAATATCTCAACCTTAGTTGATAAGTTCCAAGGTCTCGACTAGCCTACGCACACCTCGCACGGATTTTGTGCTTATATTGCACTTCTAATGAGAACAATGGTATCCCTCCTAAGCTTTTAGAGATAAACTTTGAGCCTTTGTCAATGCACTCATTGCAGATGTTTCACTGCACTCCTTTGCAGGAAATTCTCACCCAGGATGAGAAAAAATTGAAACTCATTTCCTCTCTCTCTCAGACTTCAAACACTTAACATGAAATCATACATACATAGCATAAGAACAAATGCATGATAGAGAGAATAAAACAACCATAAGCAGATCAACTAGCATGTATACACAGAAAGCATCATAACACCATGAATCTGAATCAAAGCTTCATATATTAATTCAGAACTTTTGTACATGGGTTCTCCTCTACAAATCTCCTGTTACAACTCTCTTCTTCTCTATGCTAATGTGCTTAATTGATCTAATTCTGAATGATCCAAAAATACAAAGATGAGGGTGTCTATAGTCGTTTTCCCTCCTATTCCTAAAACTATCTAATCTGGAATTTTAAATCTACCTACTTTCATTAACTATGCATAAATGCCTCTACGTTCTTCAGATGAGAGCGAATCGCTCATGATCTGTTTACAATACGCAAGTACGCTTTCTTTTAACCATTACATTAATGCTTCAAAAAAATTTCCAAAATGTGTAAAAATGTATGTTTCACTTTCCAGTTATCTTTTTCCTTCATGCTTGCTTGGTTAGCTGCTTGTGATGCTCCTACATCATACTCCCTTGCTTGAAAAAATTTCATGAAATCCTATTCATGAGCTCTTGTACGTTCTGTCCATGCTTCTGAATTTTTGCTTCATCTTCCCAAATGGCATCTTCAACTGGATGTCCCTTCCATTTGACCAATTATTCAAAATACTCTTTCCTCCTGGTCTTCTTGCTGATTCTCTTGTCAAGTATACTTTCCATCTGTGGCTTTGTAACTATAGGCATTTGTTTGGTCCACTGAACTTCTGTCTATTCATTCTCTACTCCTGCTTCTTTAGCTCTGTAAGGGTACAAATCTGAGATGTTGAATATCGATGAAATTCCGATCCCATCGGGTAATTCAATCTCATATGCGTTTGCCCCAAATTTCTTCATGACCTTGCATGGTCCAATCTTCTTCATTTTCAGTTTGTTATATGTTCCCCTTGGGAACCTCTCCTTCCTCAGATGTACAAGAACCAGATCACCAACTTCAAACTGAAGTTCTCGCCTATTTTTATCTTCTCTGCGTTTATACTCTTGACTCGAATTTTGAAAACATTCCCTCACTTGGCTGTGAAGTTCCTTCATTGCCTCTGCAAAATCCTCTGCACTAGCGCTTATGAATTCAGTCTATTCTGAATCCTTCAATTCAAACACTCCCCTGGGTTGCATTCCATAAACAATATGAAATGGACTCTACCTTGTGCTTCTATTGATTGAATCATTGTAAGCAAATTCCTCCTATGGCAGATGTGATCCCACTGACTGTGGTGTTCAGTCACTAGGCTCCTCAGTAAATCTCCCAAGCTTTTGTTCACAACTTTTGTTTGACCATCAGTTTGAGGATGATAAGATGAGATAAATGAAAAACATGTCTTCAGCTTCTTCCATAAAGTCCTCCAGAAATGTCCCATGAACTTGGTGTCTTGATCAGAAACAATACTCCTTGGTAAGCTGTGAAGTCTGACGACTTCTTTGAAAAACAGGTTCGCAATATGTGTTGCGTCGTTGGTTTTATGACATGGTATAAAATGTGCCATGTTTGAAAATTTCTCTACCACCATAAAGATTGAATCAAATCCCCGTTGTGTTCTTGGTAACCCCAATATAAAATCCATGCTCACTGCATCCCACGACCTCTCTGGTATGGGTAATGGTTGGTATAACCCTGTGTTATGCCTTTTTCCCTTTGTGTGCTGACAAATTCTACACCTGTCCACAAATATCTTAACATCTGTCCTCATCCATGGCCAAAAATATGAGCCACTTAATTTCAAGAACGTTTTGTCATGACCGAAATGTCCTGCCAATCCTCCACTATGTTTTTCTTTCAGCAGATTCTCCCTCATGGAGCATTTTGGAATACATAATTGATTGCCTCTGAATAATAATCCATCTTGGATCATATATTTGGTCCATTGACTTCTGTCCCTGAGAAATGGATTCTCATATGCCTCATATGCCTCTTTGAAATCTGGGTCATCTCTGTATATGTCCTTGAGGTTATCAAAACCCAATGTTTTGACTCTGAATTCCTGCATAAGCAAACATTTCCTGCTCAAAGCATTAGCAACTTTGTTTGCAGTTCCATAAGTATTTTTAATTACAAAAGTAAAATTCTACATATATTCAACCCATTTAACATGTCTTTGGTTCAACTTCTCTTGTTGAGTCACAAATTGTAAAGCCTGATTATCGTTGTACAAAACAAACTCTTTAGGGACCAAATAATGTCTCCATTTCTTCAGCGCTTGTATGATTGCATAAAATTCTTTGTCATATGTTGAATATCTAATCTTTGCTTCATTCAGTTTTTCATTGAAGTATGCAACTGGCCTGTCATCTTGGTTCAAGACCGCTCCAATTGCAAACCCACTTGTGTCACATTTGACCTGAAATGTCTTACTGAAATCTGGCAACACCAAAATTGGTTGTTCAGTAATCTTATTTTTCAACAGATTGAAACTTTTCTTTGCTTCTTCTATCTAGTGAAAAGACTTATGTCTTTTCTTCACCATGTCCATCATCAATGTGCTAATTCCACTGAAATTTCTGATAAATTTCCTGTAGAAACTAGCCAATCCATGGAAGCTTCGAACCTCAAATACACTCTTCGGTGATGGACAATTCTTAATCACTTCTACCTTATTCGGATCCATTTTCATCTCATTTGCAGAGATAACAAAACCCAAATAAATGAGTTATGTCCTCATAAATGTTGATTTCTTCATATTTATCAGCAACTTCTCTTGCTGTAATCTCCTCATCACTGTAGCTAAATGATTTAAATGCTCTGCTTCAGTTTTGCTGAAAATCAATATATCATCAAGATATACAATGACAAATTTTCCTATGAAATCCTTCAGGACTTCATTCATCAATATCATGAAAGTATTGGGTGTGTTTGTTAAACCAAATGGCATAACAAGCCATTCATACAACCCCTCATTTGTCTTGAATGTCGTCTTCCATTCATCACCTTCTCTCATATGAATTTGATGATATCCACTTTTCAAATCAATCTTTGAAAAAAAAATTGCCCCACTCAAGAAATCCATCAAATCATCCATCCTTGGAAAAGGAAACCTATATCTGATGGCAATCTTGTTGATTACCCTTGAGTCTTTGCACATCCTCCAGCCTCCATTTTTCTTTGGGCTGAGCATTGTTGGAACAACACATGGAATCAAGCTCTCTCTAATCAATCCTTTGTCCATCAAATCCCATCAAATCCTGGACTTCTCTCTTGACCTCTTCATTCTCCTGCGACGTCAATCTGTACGCTGCTTTGTTTGGTAAACTAGCTCCATGTATAAGATCAATATGATGGCTTATACTTATGATAGGTGGCAACGAACAAGGTAGTTTTTCCACTACTATATCAACAAACTCTTCCAGCAACTTCTGGATTTCCTCTGGTAAATCATCCACTCTTGTACTGGTTAAAACAATTCTAGGTTTCCTGACCACAATAAATTGTGTATCTTCCTTCTTCTTAACCTCCTTAAGAAGTTCCTTCCCACTCATGAGAAGTGCAGTGTTTCTCACCTCTGGTTTCACTTATTTATCCTTAATCGACAGCAACATGTGAGTCCTCTCGTTTTTCTCCACGGTGTACGTGTTCTTTCTCCCATCATGAATCACATTCCTGTCATATTTCCATGGTCTACCCAACAATAGATGACAAACATCCATGGGAATAACATCACATAGTATTTCATCCTTATATCCTCCTATTCTAAATTCAACTAAACATTGTTTAGTGACATTCACCTGATGTCCTTTTTGTAGCCATGAAACTCTGTATGGGCTTGGATGTTCAATAGTCTCCAGCTCCAGCTTTTCTACCATCTCTGTAGATATGAGATTGTTTGTGCTACCACTGTCCACGATGACGTTTCATACCCTGTCTTTGGTCTTACAAGCAGTCTGAAAAAGTCTATTCCTTTGGACTGGGTGTTTTGCCTCTTTCTCTGGCTTCAAGAGAACTTTCCTCATCATCAGTGATCTTCTGCCCTCAACATCTTCTGCCTCAACATTCTGTCCTTGTGCTTTGGCAATGTGAGTTTCACCTCCTTCTTTCTTTCTATCTGGACATTCATAGGATTTATGTCCATTTTTTCCACAGGTAAATAATTTTATTTCTCCACCTCTGCCTCTTCCTCTTCCTCTGGTTCGAGGAAAAGTATTTCTATTAGCATACTGTCCTCTCTATGAGATTTCCCCTCTCTCAGTTTGAGTTTGAGGTTTCTTCCACTCTTCTTTAGGTTTCTTATTTCTGTCTTGGGTAATTATTTTGCCTCGGGCTTGACTTTTGCCTCGGCCTCTCTGACCTTTCTTTCGGCTCAACTTCTCTTCAGCCTTCAGAGCCATCTGATAATCATCCTCCACATTATGAAGTCTCATCATGCTCATCTCATCTTGGATGTCATATCTCAGACCATTCATGTACCTGGCAACCTTTTCATCATCACTTTTCCGATGACCTGCCCTGATGTTGATCTTGTAGAATTATTCAGTGTACTCTTTCACTGTCATCAACTTCTGTCTCAAGTTATGCATTCTCCAAAACAGATTAATCTGATAATCCTTGGGTATGAATTTGGATTTCATCTTTGCAACCATTCCATCCCAACTTTTTATTTGTTGCTTTCCTTTGCAACATCTATCAACCTACAGTTCATCCCACCATAATTTTTCATGCCCTTTAAGTCTTGTGACAACATGCTTGACCTTCTTGTCTTCCTCAACATCCTCATAGTCAAAATATTTATCCAGAGCTCTAATCCAGTCTAGAAGTTCTTCAACATCCAGGTTCCCCTCATACATGGGAATCTCCATTTTTTCTTTGGCACCTATCCTTGTGAAAACCTTGAATAGGCGTTCATCTACTGGATCTTTGGCTGCAACTTCTTCTCCCTCGTTTCCAGCTTCATTTTCACTTTCATCCTCGCTGATATCCCCAACATTGACTGTGCACCTCTGTGTTGTCTCCATGGCATCAAGCCTAGAATGTAGTTCGCACATTTCCCTTTCCACTGTTGGATCAGGCATTGGCATGGGTCTATCTCTTCTTCTTGACGGCATGGCTGAGAAAATTCTCTTTTCTCTGCTACAGAAAGAAAAGAAATTGTTCTATGCTCTGATACCACTTGACGCAAATCCCCCTGCCCTCAGGCCGAGATCCACTCAAGATATTCACTACAACCACGTCGAGGGTTAACCGAACCCTTCGTTTAAGAAAGAAAGGACTTCGAATTTTGGGGTTTCGTGAATCTTGTTGTCGAGGTTCTCAACCTTTCCACCTTTCGAAACTCGAAATGTCGATATTTCCAAAATGCTTGGTCGCATCCTCCTACACAGTTGTATTGCATTTCGCGACTTCGAGAGTTCTGAAACAAGGAATCCCGACCTCTTGTCTTCACAACTGCTGAAATACTGAAACCCGAAATGTTCAGCAAAAGGATGGCTTCTATTGGAACTTTTTCCCCTTTTCGGAGTTTCAGACTTCGCGAGTTCACGAGTCTTGATGTAAAGCTTCCGGCATCCTAACCTCCACAAACCCCAAAACTCTAAAATGATATCTCCAACGGGATCAACGGCTATAGGCTTCCCTTCGATCCGACAACCCACGTGATTTTGGACTTTCGGGTACTAGGAGTCCAAGACTCTCGATCCTAGAACACTGTCCTCTCGGGTTCCCGAACTCTGAAACACTGAATTGTCGAAACATCCCTTCACATTATTTTGCGTTTCTCAACTTCGGGGGTTCTTATGTGAACATCCCAAATTCTTGTCAACGGGAATGCCGAAATCCCAATTACTGAAATGCTGAAATACCACTTCACGATATCCCGGATCTTGCAACTTCAAAATTCTAAATGGAAGGGCCCAAGCTCCTTGTCCTCAAGACTTCCAGTATTCTGACTCTCGATTTTCCAAAATCCCAAAATGTCGACAAATATCCTGCTGCAACTTTGGATTTCGGGCTTTCCTCCTCCCTGTGTCTCGATCACTCGTCCTCACGACCTCTAAAATCCTGAATTTTGAAGTTCTAAAATTTCGAAGTCGTCACCCCTTGTCTTTGTACACGAAAACTCTTTTCACGGTTCGGGGATTTGACCAACCAAAGGTTTCGCCAACACTTCAGATTTATGATCCCTGAAATGACGGAATGATCTCGACAGTCCAATGATCGAAACCAACAATCCACGTTAAATCCTTCCTTTCGAAGGTGGATCTATCCAACGTTTAACTTCCCCTGCAACTTCCTTGGATCCTACAGTGCTCGCTATTTCGAGAGTTCTCCTCGGAGAATTCCAACCGCTTGATTCCTTCCTTGACATCTCCTTCGAAATAAACCAGTATTGTTATACTGGAACTCAAATCCTGCGAAATGACTTTGACTCCCCCCTATGAACACTTCAAAGGCGTTAACCCTTCTAAGATTTTCTCTGACAACTTCAAATCACAAAAACTCCTGCACGCACTCCTTGCGGTAATCTGTCAAATACTTCTAGGTATTTGAACTCCCAACTCTGTGCACTTTCTCTACAATAGCAGTCCTTCAATCTCTCAATCTTAGTTGATAATTTCCAAGGTCTCGACCAGCCTGCGCACACCTCGCACATCTTCTTTTCTTATCTTTCACTTCTAATGAGAACAATGGTATCCCTCCTGAGCTTTCAGAGATAAACTCTGAGCCTTTGTCAACACACTCCTTGTGGACATTTCACTGCACTCCTTTACAGGAAATTCTCACTTAGGATGAGAAACAATTGAAATGCATTTCCTCTCTCTCTCAGACTTCAAACACTTAACATGAAATCATACATACATAGCATAAGAAAAAATGCATGACAGAGAGAATAAAACAACCATAAGCAGATCAATTAGCATGTATACACATAAAGCATCATAACACCATGAATCTGAATGAAAGCTTCATATATTAATTCAGAACTTTTGTACATGGGTTCTCCTCTACAACTCTCCTTCTACAACTCTCTTCTTCTCTATGCTAATGTGCTTAATTGATCTAATTCTGAATGATCCAAAAATACAAAGATGAGGGTGTCTATAGTCGTTTTCCCTCCTATTCCTAAAACTGTCTAATCTGGAATTTTAAATCTACCTACTTTCATTAACTATGCATAAATGCATATGTGTTCTTCAGATGAGATCGAATCTCTCATGATCGGTTTACAATACGTAAGTATGCTTTCTTTTAACCATTAAATTAATGCTTCGAAAACATTTCCAAAACGTTTAAAAATGTATGTTGCACTTTCCAGCTGTCTTTTGCCTTCATGCTTTCTTGGCTGGCTGCTTGCGATGCTCCTGCATCAACTTGCCATGGTTTTTTTTCCCTTTCATCATGCTGGTTGGCTTGAGGTTTCAGCCTCCATTGTTCTCTCTTCGACGTAAGCTTCTAGATGGTGAGTAACATATTCCATTATTCCCTACTGCTATTGTGCAGGCTCTGCTTTGTGTGGTTGTCTTGATGCATCAGCTTCTGTGTGTGTTGGGGTTGTCCCATTTACCCTCTGGGCTCCTTCAGTGTTTGCAGGTTGTGAAATATTACCTACATCCTTGGCCTTCTATCCCTATCCAGTTTCCTGCATGTCAACGTCCATGCCAACCGTTGTTGTTGGTTGGGCTTCCTCCTCATGGGTGTGGGGCTTGCTGGTTCCACATGAGGTGAGGGAATTTCTTCCAAGTCGACGAATTTTGCGACTGGTGTAGGTTCATGTTTAGTTTCATGTGTTTTTTGTGGTGCTCTATGGTGGCTTTGAGATTTCCCGTCGTCCTGGTTCGACGCATCAAACTTGGGCGGTGTCATAATGGTTAATGGTGACTTCTATTGAACTAGTTCACCTTATATCTATTACTAAATTCATTTTCTCTCTGTGTTCTCTATCTCTTTGTAATTTCATAATTTCATAATAAGCTTTATATTTCCCGCGTGCCTCCCTTATATAGAAAGTGTCGAGAAGCTTCTCATAGAAGCTACCCGAGTTGTGATTTAAATGAAATGGTGCTTCATGCATACATGACATTGAGTTTCCTCGACGCCACTAGTTGGCATGATTACTGCAAAGGCACGTCGAGAGTACATGACATTCAATTTGATAGACGCCTCCAGTTAGTTCCCTTTTGTCGTAACCTCCATTTTTCAAATTTCCACCTTTTTCTGACCGTTGGTCCCTTTTCTGGCACTGGGATTTTTTAGTATTTGGTATATGTGTGCTATCTCACCTTTCCTTGGTGTGCAATGTGTCAATATTATTCTGTGGGTGGACTTTGCTCTTTTTTTTCCACTATATACATCTCTCTTTACTGTGCAGTAACTTTCTAAGTGTTAGGAGGTCGACTGTCCATGTAGATTTTCAGTCGACTCTTAATGATCATTCCTCTAAGTTTTGTACCTCCTAAATGGTTCAATTGTACAACTCCCCCATCTATGAAATTCTTCACTTCATATGGTCTCAACCAATGTATTCTAAATTTTCCTGGGTGCTGAAGAAATTTACTGTCATACACCAAGAGTAGGTCTCCCTCCTTGAAGTTGTTCCTTTTAATATGTCTATCATGCCGAGCTTTGTCCCTTTCTTTCTATACTTCTTAGTGAAATCCTGCTAGGATCCTATATTCTTCCATCTCCATCAGCTGACTTAGTCATTCTTTGATTGCGCCTTGTTCTGTCATGTTGGTGATTGCTGCTATGTGCAGGCTAGGTACAAAAAATTCTAATGGCACCACTGCTCCTTTTCCATATACCAATCTGAATGGTGTCTTCCTGTCAACTTTTTGCATGTAGTCCCATACTCCCATAATACTGTTGGTATCTTTAAATTCCAATCGTCCCCGTTGACGTTCCAAATCTTTGTCAATGCATTCTCTAGGATCTTATTAAAGGCTTCCACTGTACCATTTTCTTGAGGGTGATATGGTGTACTATTTTGATGATAAAATCAAACTCCGCAGTCATAGACTTGATAGTATCATTAATAAAGTGATTTCCTTGGTCACTCATCAAAATCCTTGGGCATCCAAATCTAGTGATTTCTTTGTCAAACAAGAAGTGTGCTACTGTCTCTACACTGCATTCCTTGACTAGTGTTGCTTCTTCCCATCTTGTTAAATATTCTGTCGCAGTAATAATATACTTTTCTCTTGACCTCTTTGTTGGTGGTTTAATTGGCCCTACAAAGTCTATTACCCATTTGTCAAATACATCCACAGTTACTTGTGGTCTTAGGGGCATCTCATCATGTCTATTAGGTTTACTGACCCTTTGACATACATCACATCTCTGACAGTATTCCTTTGCATCTCATTGAACGGTCGGCCACCAAATTCCTATGCCCTATACCTTTTGTGCAATAAATTTTCCTGCATAATGTCCTCCTCCTATTCCCTCTTGGGCCTTTGCTAAAATCCTAGGTCTTTCATGTTCTAGTACACATCTTCTCAAGATGTTATATTCACCCATATTATATAAGTGTCCTGTAATCAATTAATAGTCTGCAGCTCTGACTACCATATTTTTCTTCTGCGCAGTGTTGAATTCTTGTAGCGTGGTCCCTGTACTCAAGTATTGAATGATCTCAACAAAATATTCATCATCTACTTGTACTAAAAATAACTATTCATCGAGGAAGTTGTCCTCTAAGTTCATAGGTTCCTCTCCATTAGTGATCCTTGATAGGTGATTAGGTCATGCATTCAACTTCTTTGGTTTGACTATCACTTCAGATTCAAATTCGTGGAACAATAATAACCATCTACCAATTCTCCCCCCCAACACTGGCTTATTGACTAGGTATTTGAGAGTTGAATGATCTGTAAACATCTTGAAATGGGAAGCTTGAAATTTTTTCCCAGTAAGTAATGTTTGAACTTCTAGAGTGCATAGACCATAGTTAGGCCTTCTCTTTCTATGTTATTGTAATTCTTCTCTGAATCTGACATTTTTATGCTAGGAAATGCTATAGGATGGTCCAATTACCATGTTCATGGTTGCACCAAAATAGCTCCGAGTGCTATAGTTGATGCATCTACATGCACATGAAATGTATTTTCCCAATATGGGAATACTAGTATTGGTGTTGTTACTATCTTCTCTTTTAGAGTGTCCAATCCTCAATGATAGTCCTCATTTCACTGAAATTTACTATCTTTCCTCAACAGTTTCTCCATTGGCACAGTGATCTGTGCATACCCTTTTATGAATTTCCTGTAGTATCCTTTGTGTCTTAACGTTTCTCTCAATTAACGTATTGATTTTGGTGGTGATAAATTGACAATTAATGCAATCGTGGCAGGGTCTACTAGCAAGCCTTAATTGCACACTATATGGCCCAATAGTATCCCAGAAGGTGTCCCAAAGATACACTTCTTGATATTTAGTGATATGTGACACTACTTGCATCTTTCCAACATCAGTCTTAACACCTCTACATGGTCCTTCAACCGATTGTATACTATCCAATCATCCAGGTATAATTGTAAAAATTGATGGATGAATTCTATAAAAGCAACTATGAATACTCTTGAGAATATAGTTGGTGCATTCGTCAGCCCAAAAGACATGAATGTGTACTGGTAGGATCCCCATTCTGTGTAAAAAATGGTCTTGTACCTGTCTTCTGAAGCTATCTTGACCTGATGGTAGCCTGAGAATCCATATGTGAATGAGTATGCTTCATGGCCTCCTACATTCTCTAATACTTCATCTATGAAAGGGGTAGGAAAAGGGTCATGTAAGAAAGTATCATTCATCTTTCTTAGTTCAACACATATCCTTATACCTCCTTGCTTCTTCTTCTGAACTACCATAGGGATTATCTATTCTGATCCTTCTACTGGTTCTATGATTCCAACTTCTAACATTGTGTCAATTTTTTCTCTTACATTTTTCTTGTATACTGGGTTTAGTCTGTAGGGTCTCTTCCTGACAGGTCTTGCCTCGGTTTTGAGAGGTATATTCATCTCACCTATCTCTCCTGCTATTCCTTTCATTTCTATGAACGTTACTGGGAATAGGTCATTGTACTCGCGCAGTAACTCTGTTATGTTTTCTATTTTTTCTCATCCCAGTAGTCTCGAATGATGGCCATTTTGGGATTCTCAGTTGTCCCAATGTTGAATTTCTTCACCTTGATAAGTGCAACAAAAACTTTTGATTCCATAGGTGGAACTTCCACCTCTCTTTCCCTTGAACTTCTATAATTTGAATGTTGCACGGGTCATCTTCATTTGGTGCTTCTTCCTGCATATGGTAGCATGACAATAGTTCCTTTACTTTCTGTTTGTTCCGTTGTTGGTACTCTTTTATGATTTCAACCTATGGTTCTTGAATTAATATTACCCCTCTGATCTGTTTGAGTGTTGAATCTATGTTCGGGTTCTCATTTTCAAATGATAAAGTGACTGTAAAATTCCATTGTAATATTGTCCATTTTGCAGTTCCTCTGCGCAGTTCCTTGTCCACATACCAGTTTTCTAGTGTTCCTTCTAGTGTATGAATAAAGTGATGAGGCCATTCCTCTAGTGGTGTCATCATCCATAATTCTCTGCACTTCTCCAAGTGTTTCAAAGGTGACCCCTATCCATCATATCTCTGCATCATTCTACTCTTCTTCTCTACACCGAATCTAATGCTCAATAATCATTTGCATTGGTACCAGTCCTTAAGAGTCTCTTTGTGCGCACCCCACCATCTTGCAAGTGTTTCCATGAGTTATATATCCAAACATAAGAGCCTGTGATTTGGTAACACTTCATCTTCATATCTTGTTGGGAATTATTTTAACTCATTCACCCCATGAAATCTAGGAGGTTCTCTTATCTCTGTACCTACCCATCTTACTGCATGGTCTATTTTTGTGCATATTCTTGTGGAGACTTCATGTAATATTTGTTTCCAATTCTCCAACCTTGTATCTGAGTTTGAAGTGCATGACGTGATACTTCTCCAACTGACTACCCCATCTACAGTTGGATTCACATAATCTTCTTCTCACGCAGTGGTTCTGTATAAATGGTTGATTTCCTCCAGGTTTAAAAAAGTGGGCTCTACGAACCTTTATCCTTTTGATGGGTCTAGTGGCACAATGAATCTATACTCTCCTAAATTGAATGTCATCTTCCTCATCTTCAAATTTATTATGGCCTAATTTTTGAATGCCCAATCTAGTCCAAGAAGTGTTGGATACAGTGTTGTTCCATCCACTATTTGTATCATTTCAAAGTCTACCTTAGTGCGCACTCCATCTAGATCTATTGTCACACCCTTTAGCCTTTCAATTGGTAGAACTTTGTGTTGATTTTCTAGTTTCAACTGAACATGCAAATATCCTAATGTGGGATCCCCCATACATTGTCATCTCTTCTTGGGTAACACATTCACCTTAGAGCCTAAATCCAGTATGATGTCCCCCATATTGGAATCTCCAATGTTAGCATTTAATATGAATTCCCTACTTGTCCTCCTTCTTGTATGAAGGTGATTAATTTTTTTCTGTTCTTTTTTCCCCTCTAACTCTATGTTACATCTTTCTATCATATTTTGCAAAATTTTAACAGATGATTGGTCATTTAATAGCTTAACATGGGATTGCAGAAAAGCCTTTATGGTACTTACTTGTCCTAGAGGTTGTGCCTTATTAGTGTGATCCAGTGATGAAGGCATATCATACGTTCATGCATCCTAAGTATGTTGCACAGTTGATGTAGATGCAATGTCTGGCTTCAATAATTCTTGTCTGGCTTGCTTGAATATCAATTTTTCGTTCTGCGCATCAAACTGCTTCTGTGGTTCGACATTCTTCTTCACCCATTAGTGTTGTGTTGGATCTTGTCTTACTTCATCATCTCTTGTATTAGCTCCTCCATGCATAACTATGTTGATATTTCTTCCAACATCCCTTGCTTCTACAAAAATCCACTGAACGTTCTAATTGTTCTGATTTCACTTTTCCTAGATCTTCCCCAATAGTGTCGGACAATATTCTGTGTCATGATATGATGTGCGACAATACATACATGTTGCCGGTGGAAGTGGACATTCTCTTTCATAATGTCCTAGTTGTTGAAAGTTATGACATACCATCGGTCCTATGCCTCTTCCAAATCCTCCTCTACCTTGTCCTCCACCTCTGTATCCATATCGATCTCCTCGTGGTGCATTGTACTGGGGAACTTGATTATACTATGCCATATTATATTGTGGTTTCATGGTATTGTATTGTTTTGGCACAATTTTATATGGGGCTAGCACTTGTTAAAATATGGTGCAGCTTTCCCTGTCATAATCTTTGTCTACACCCTATAGTTATCTGATGTTCGTTCCCTCATCATCTCCATTGTCCTGCAATATTTGTCATCATGGCATACTAACTTACAAAATTTTCAATATTAACTCTTAGGAACCATCTGGTATGTATGCATCATTGGACAATGATATGGATCATGCCTCTGTGTCTTACATATTTCACACCATATTCCTCCTGATGGAAAAGGGTTTGGCAGTCATGTTTCCATGTACTGCACGAATGTTGGGCATTCATTACTGTGGTGTCCTTATGTCCTACATGTGGTACACCAAACAACTTCTCTTTTGTCCTTACCCCTGTTCTGGTTTAGTTGAAATGTTAAGTTCTTCAGATGCTCCTTCAAATCCTCTATGAATGGATTTGTATTTTGATATTGGTTCTCTTCCAGTTGTAGAGATTCCTTCAAAGTCTTTGTCTGAGTCTGAAACTTCTACTATCTCAAAGGGTATTTCAAATGTGGTAGAAGTGAATTGACAAACATATGCCTATGTTGCATATCTGTCATGACATACTTTAGCTAGCTTTCCCTTCAATAGTTTGAATCTCTGGTCAATATCCCACATAGATTCTCTTGATTTCTATCTGATCTCTATCATCTCATTCATGTATTGATCCTTTGATCTAGGCTTCTGGAATTCATTTATCAACAACTTCTTGATATCCACAATCGTTCTTGTTGTTCCTGGTGGATTGTTTGCAGATAAGGTCATGTACCAATCAAGTGTGTGGTCTCTTAATGTGATGGATAACTATGCAATTTTAGTGTCCTCATCTATGATCTGTTTTTCTTCCCATATATTTTCACAAATGAACAAGTGCTTCTCAGGGTCCTATGACACCTCTCCCTTGAATTATGATAATCTGATGGTGGGATCATGTCATGCCATCGTGAATTCTAAACTACTACCTCCCCGTGGTGTATATACATGGATACCACTTCCTAAAATGGATCCTCCAATTGTTGCTCCTTGAATAGATGTACTTCATGTTGTTTCCCTTCCCCTGAAATTCAGTTTTCTAAATGGTGGTGTTCTTATTGTTGTATTAGTCGCACATGGGTTTATGGGTTCCAAACTGACACTGATATGGATAGGAGTGTTGCCTTTTTTTCCTTCTCTTGGACCTCTTGTCTTCCTTTCATATTTCATGTGAAAGATTTCCTCAATATGCTCCACAACCCGAAGATCCTCTACCTCTTCTTCATCACTTTCCAAGCCTTCCCTCGTGGCTATGGCTCTCTTCTTGTTGTTCATCTTATATTGGTAGGGTTCTCCATTGCAAATTCTTCTAGCTATTGCCATGATATTCTTTATCTGGTATTCCTTTATAATGATTGGATCCAAGGCCTCCTCCTTCTTTCCTCTATCCATTTCTTCCTCCATTTCTTCATCTCTTGTTAGTGCTTCACCCCTTCCCCCATGCACGCAGGGAAGTTTAGTTGTCTGAGGCCATTGTCATTACACCTTTGTTATACAGTAACATCTTAATGGAAGTATATAGTGATCGGATATACCTACCGCCAGGTCCCTTTAAAAAATCTTGTTCTGTTGCACTATAAGGCTTCACAGTATCTACTGCAAATTTTGTGACAAATCCTGCAACAGTGTTGTCTACCCAGAAATCTACTCCGTGCGTAAATTTATTATCAAATTGTTGTAACTGGACTATCTTCATAGGATTCCACTCTAGCTATCTGATCCAATTTGTAGGGTGTTTGTCTTTCAACCTCAATATCCACTCTTGCAACACATGTGGGAAATCACATAAAAATAATCCATGTAAGTCGTTGAATATGTACTTGTCAAGATATTTGCGCAATGTTAACTTCAGGTTTCTGTTATCTTTCTTCACCGACTCAATCTCCTTTGTTTTCAAACGTCTCTCAATATATGCCTTCATTGGGTTCCACGGTCTCAACATCCCCTTTTATATTTTCATTCTTTTAACGTTTTGTCGCCATATCTGACATTCTTTTTACGCTTATTCAATAGATTTTATTCACTCAATCCCATTCTGTTCCAACTAACAATAGAACAATTTGATGGTTATTGTTTTATCTACTATGGTCTTACTTTATTGTCATACATTGACTCAGGTTCATATCTAAACAATCTTCCAACAAAATCCCTCTAAAACTACCACCTACTTGGTAAACCAGAAGGCAACACAATACAAATAGTGCACTACGTAGTCTCACCCAAGATACTTCTATGGGTGGCTGCAATACTCAAACGCTTTCATCCTGGGAATGAGTGGGGATCTGTGATTGTACCCTATGATATCCATGTATTTAGTCTAACATATTGACCAATCAGTCTCTCTTACTCATGCATGTGAAATATCAGATCTAACTAATACCTTCATTCATTTATCTAACATTTAATCATTGACAATAAAGGAGATGCATAACATTCAATCACATAACGCATGTTCTACCATGGTTCACCCCCTCCTGGGGTACGTCCATAAAATATTTGGCTCTCAAGCTATTTTATTTTGTCTCATCAATAGATCGCGCTGCACACACTTATAGTATTGGATCTTATAATCTCGACAGGCTTCTCGATCCCTGTGAGGCTGACTAGATCGCACCAGGCTCCTCAACCTGCCATCTAACCATCGAGATCGAGTTGCTCGACTCTCCTTTTTCTCACCATCTTACAGGATGTTGCAGTTCTTAAAATCCTTATAGCTTATGAACGGTCTCAACCTCTATCCCTCTCTCTCTCTC
>ML811461.1:134564-158108 GCA_009831015.1 Picea engelmannii
CATAAAAAATAAAAACAAAGAATTCATAATTTTCTTTTTATTTATTTTTAATTATAATTGAGAGATTTTATATTAATAAAAGCTACACTCACAAAGAAGATATATTTAGAGTCTAGTTCGAAAATTTTACAGAATCCAAAAAACAAATTCTATCATCCTTCATATAGCTATATCTATCTAGGTCCAAAAGTAAGTCAAGTGAGTACTCATTAGTAGTATAGATTCTATAATAAGGACCTAAAATCTTAATGACTTTGCAATACATTTAGCCAGTAAAAGGCATGGTGGCTAGCTACCTCCTCCATTGTTGTATTCTTAAGGTCCGAGTCAAGCTTGATCAGTTCCTTCACCTCTAGCAGCTAATGTATTCTTTCCTCTTCCTTCTAGCCTTCATAGTTGGAATTTACTAATTGTACCTGATTGGATGCCCTATAGTGTTCTCCTTTGATCAAGTTGGTTACCAAGTTTCAAAGAATATTAAACTTAGGCTCCAAAATATATATCTATTGCTTGAGATGAACCAAGGTTCCCTTAACTGATGCATTTTGGGAGGTGACCCAATGGTCAATTTCATCTAATTTAGATGTAACAAAGAAAATTGAAGTTTTTTTTCTATGGATAGACTCCTCATGAGCCCTTAATGCCCTTCTAATCTCTTGCAACTCATGATAATACATATTTAATATTTAGCTATCCAATCTCCATTTTTACAACAAGAGTTGTTGATTGGATTCCAACCCAAGCCTGCATTTTATTATCCTCCCCTTCATATTACAGTTTAAATTCTTCCAACTATCCAAAATCCCACAAAGCACATTTAAGGATTCCTTAAAGACACAAATAGAGGATACATAGTGAAAAAGGACAAAGTTTCCAGAACTGAAAGAAGTATGAAGCCAAAAGGAGAAATCTCTTGAAACCAAAGAGATAGAGTATGCTCTTCCAAATTCCAAATATCCTAGAGAGAATTCAAAATAACCCCATTGATTTCAACACTAGATTATAGACACGCATACCTATTTCAAGGTATATCCTCTTCTAACATACAAGGAATAAACCCCCCAAGAGAAGATTCATAAACATAGATGAAATTTCAAAGAACTAAAACTTCATCAATTTTCTTATTAGAACCAAAAGGATGCTAAGGTAGAGGCTTACCATATTTCCATGGAAATGTGGAAGACCATTGCGTCGGGAATACCATGAGAGAAAAACAGAACCCACAAATAACTAAGCCTAAAACCCACCATCTCCTCTGCAAAATGTTGGGTTGATGTGCCATTATCCCACTAGTCCAAGGGAAATAATGTTCATTTGAATCATAATCATGTGAATCTACATAAGAATCCATGTGAGAAAGAGGGTGAAGGCAAGTCTCATTAACAATCTTGTTATTCTCTAAAGGTGCCTTACAATGAGCCATGTGACTCCATAAATGAGTGAGATGTGCCATGATTACCATGATTGATTAATGGATATGTTGATTATAGACTATACCATTAACAACAATGTCCCCAATCGTTAGACCTATGGCTTGGTTGGCCAAACCATTGGCCAATCTATTATTTCCCCTTAATACATGATAGAACTTAATTCATAGTAGGAAATAGAGAATATTTGTATTAGAGAACAAAAGTGGAAATATTGTGAAATTAAGAGATACATTGTATCCTCAATAGTGGATAGAGGGTACCAGGTATGTTACAAAGTGGTATCAGAGACAAGGTTACAACATTGGGATTGTATGGGATATAAATTAGCTTATAGAGGAAAGAGTTGTAGGTTGTTTCCAAAGAGTTTGGAAAAATATCTTAAAGGAAATTGAAAAGAATGCAGGTTGTAGGTAATGTGTTTTACAATATCCCTCAAAGGTGTAATTGGGGGGAATTCAGAATTTGGAGGAAATTCCTCAATTCTGAATGAAATCCAAAGGTTAGTGTGCACAATAGTTTCAAGTTTGGTTGGTGCAATTTTGAATTTATCTAAGGAAGCCCATCCTGGAAAAATTCATGGTGGCTTGTGGAGGAAAATTCAAAAATTATTATGAAATTGGGAAAAAATTCCAATCCTAGACATATAACAAAAATATGACATGGATCATACTAGTGATGAGGACTGTACAAGTGATGCAGATGGTTAAGATTACATGGAGGTTCCAGGTGGTGCTATTTGGAATCAAGTTGCATGGGTTGAAACTACAAGGAAAGGTCCATGAGGATGGGTGGTATTTCAAAGTGGTTTCGAAGCTACAAAAGAAGTATCCAAAACCATATTTACATTGTTCCAAAATTTTGTGGGGGACATATGTACTCCCAAGATTCATTTTGAGGGAAAGTATCTTTGTTATCCATCCAACATATTTCAGCCCGAAATGAACCTGGATCGTCGATCGTGAAGCATATACACCATTGGATATTTTGAAATGAAAATATTTCATTAAGGATAAAGAATTTTTTCCCCCAAAATAGATCTGTACCATCAGAACATGATGGATCTCCACCATTGGATATTTTGGGAAGAAAATACCCCAATATAGGTCGAGCATATTCCACCTTGAAATATATCTAGATTTTTAGATCGCGATCAATCTCTGTAAAAAGATATTTCAGAGTAGATGAAGTTGTTAACCATCATTCACTTTAATTTTCAAAATGAATATGGGTCATCGATCGTGGTGAATTATAACCATTGGATATTTTGAAGCAAATGAGAATTATTCACCACTGATCACTTTAATATTTGAAATGAATTTGGGTTGTTGATTGCAATGAATGTCATCCATTCAATATTTTGAAGTGAAGGAGATTTGTTAACCTATGATCACTTTTAGTTCTAAAATGAGATCTATTTCATTGGATCTTAGCAAGACCCCTTGTCCCATCCATGGTTAGGATTGTTCCAAGTGGAAGATAAAGACAAAGGGGTGCACATGGCCCACAAATTTGATGAAATAGAGAGAGAGAGAAAAGATTGGCATGGAAAGTTAGGAACAAAGGAGTACGACATGGAATATGTGAGAGATGACACATAGGAACTAACTACCACGTTAGCAAGAACATGTCATGCCACATCAACAAGATAAAGTTTTTAAAAAGACAAATTTTTTTTTCTCAAAACTAGGAAAACGTTTAGGGGTAGGTCTACAGTGAGAAGGAATATAAAAGTGTCAGAGAGGTTCATTGGTCAATTCTACTCCAGAACTCCATAAATTTCAAATTATAGTTATTTTAAGAACATGGTGGTACTTACTGATAGAGGCTCTATTGAAGGTGAAATTTGGACAATGACTCATAGGTGCAGACATGAAGAAACCCAATAGATATTTTGGCTAAATTTGAAAGTATTTGGAGTGCAAATGCAAACACATGCCAAAATACACTATTCATAGACTTTTTGGATATTTTTGGAATCTTCGAGGGAGGAAAAGGGACCCAAGATCACCAAATTGGTAAATTTTTCCTAGTCAACATTTTATGTCCTCAATAATCCATTCAACTTTGTTTTATTGAATTTCTTATAGTTTTTCTCCATTTGGGAGATGATAGTTTCAGCTAAAATTTCTAAGTCTAGGAAAAGTGCAAGAAGGACAACGTTGACAATTCTAGACTGTTGCAAAAAGTGACAGGAGCATTAGTTTACAAATAAGAAGGTTGACATGTGATTATAATAATGAATATTATCTATGATTGATACAAAATATTCGTTGATTCTCGCTAAATTTTGTTCTACATGTGGCATAATTTGGCCTTTGAGTTTGATTTTACTAGTGAGGCAAGTGAATAAAAGGGGGATTTTTTATTTTATTTTGGAGAGCCGTAACTTTCATCTCATAAATTATATTGAGGCATGATTATAGTTGCTGGAAATTTAATTCAAATGGGAATGTGATAGAAGGATTAAGTTCTCCAAGGAATCATATAGTTGTTTTAGAAGGCCGTTGGAATAGAACCCTTGGCCTTAAATGAACAATGCAACTATTAAATGTGGAATATTTCCAGAAAAATTTTACTATTGGGAAAAGAGTTCTAGATGAGAGAGTTACATGAAAGATACAAAATAAAAAACAAGGAAGGCTATAGATACTTCATAATGGTGAATTTGTTGTGGTGTGGAGGCACTTTTGGAGGTGCAACCTCATGACAACAAAATAGGGTTGAGTTCTTATAATAAGGTAGTGTTGTTCATGAGCAAGGAAACTCAAGGAGAGAGTGTTATGTTAAGATATGTTAACAATATGTTCAAAATCCATGAATGAATAATAATAAGGTATGTTTTATATTGGATTCCATGTTCAATCATAAGAATAAAGGAACCCAAAAGCTAGTGTCTTGAAAAATAAAGAAAGAAGGCATATAGAATATTTATTGTAATTAACAAGTGTAATTTAAATTATAGAGAAAGGTMTAGAGAAGGATTTTGTCATTGAAGCTAACTATTRTATGAAGTAAATAAATATTGATAAGTATAAGGAGCCATAGGAACCTTTGGTTATTGGGTCTGAATATTCTATGCCACAAGAGAATATTTGTCCAGGGTGTGGAATTTGTCTACATCAAAAKAATATTTGTGAGTATCATGACCATTGTAGATGGTTATCRATTACAATTAAACAACAATGGTAAATAAGAAGAATGGAACAAGATATTTAGTGAAGAATGACACTAGTAAGCACATGAAGGTAAAGTAAGTTCCCTTAACCCTTGGAAATAGAGGAAGGAAACTAAGTAATGATGGTTGCATGATATGATTCCAAAATAAGAAAATGATTGATGTTGGTATGGTAGACAAAAATCTACCAAAGAAAAATAACAACAAGGACCTCATGAGGTGAGGTGTGGATCATGGGATGGGTGAATCATATCTATGGGAAAGTGTATGAATGTTTGGAAAATTTGCAAGCTATGAACCAACTACTTCTGACTAAAGAATTCAAAAAAAGAAAATCCACGTGTGATGTCAGAGTGCAGATTCAAAGCATGGTATGAAGTTTAAAGAATTTAACAGAAAATAATTAAGATTCATTTAGTTTAAAGGTTCAAATGGATAAATAAACCAATCAATTGTGTGTATATTGGTCTTGGTGTAAGGAATTAGACTTCAAAAATAACTACTCAATGAAGTGAATGTAAATGTGTTGAGCCTACACAAAATAGATATAGATAGAAAATACTACACACATTTGCAGAGATAAATTGAGAAAGAAGAAGAAGGAGAGAAAGAATGGAATAATTCTCATTAACCGTAATGAATAATGAATAATTTACACATGATATACCTTGTATAACTCAATGAATGCACACTAGAGTAGAACCAATGCACCATAGAGATGGTCTAGAGTGATCTAGACACACACCAACAGTTACAAGAGTGAACTACCACCTAGTCTAGTCTCTCAGGTAGTTACGGGAGTGAACTTCCACCTAGTTGAGTTAACTAGTCAACTAGTCTTCAGTTAACTGACTGAACAAAGTGTAGTGAGGAGTATATCAAGGAATAAAGGGTAATGCTCTAGTATGGTGATGATCCCAAGGCAAGTGCGCATTAACATGGTGATTTTCCCAATGTTGCATGGTGACAACACCAATGCAACATCTAAAGTCAACTCAACTAGTCAAACTGAAGTGTCAACTGAAATAGAATATTCTCCAGGTGGAATATTCTCCCATAAAATATAGGAGACTAGATAATGACTAATTATGAATAATAAAAAAGGAAAAAACTTAGGAAAAATAAATCCTAGGTGTGTGTGAAGTAACTCCAACACCCCCCCCTAAATATCACTATGGTGAAAATAAAGAATGGGTCCCGACAACGAGGCCATGTTAGGTACCCAAATACAAAATATACACTGAAATAAAGTAAGGAAAGAGGGGAAAACTCATGGGAAACCCCCCCCCTCAAGGTACAATGTATGTAAAAAGAAGAACCGATAGTTGTTAGGCAACTGTGTGCTTCACTCCAAGACGACTTCGCAGAGAATGGAACTTTTTCTTAGTGAAGGTCTTGGTGAATATGTATGCCATATGTTCTTCTAAACGACAAAATTTTAGGTCGATGATCCCATCGTGTACTAAGTCCCAGATGTAGTGCATGTGGATATTGATGTGCTTCATCTGATTCCTACGAACTGGATCTCTGCAGAACTTTAGAGTGCTCTAGTTGTCACACCAGATAACGATCGATCGGTGAAACTGAATGCCCAACTCAGTGATAAAGTTTTGTAGCCACATAGTCTGAATGGTTATGTTAACTACCCCTCTATACTCTGCCTCAGCTGAAGATAGAGAAATGACAACTTGCTTCTTTCTCGACCAATATATAGGCCTAGAACCAAGACTCAATGAGTAACCAGGTGTGGACTTGTAATTAGTGCTATCGCTAGCCCATTCAGAATCAGTAAACCCAATGAGATCTAATGTAGAGTCTTCTACATAATGAATCCCAAAGGTGATGGTGCCCTATATGTATCGAAGGATACACTTTGCATCCTTCCAATGTAGCTCATGCGGCTCCTGCATGAACCTGGGAACTAAGCCAATTGAATTGGAGAGGTCTAGTATGGACCGTGTGAGATAAAACAAGCTCTCCACTAGCTGTCTATACAGTGTGTTGTCAACCAATGGAGTCTCCCCGCCATCCTCAAGTTTGACTCCTGATAGGAAAGGAGTCGGAGCATACTTGCATTCTTTCATGTGAAATGTCTCAAGGAGATCTCATGCATACTTGGCCTAAGATAGTTTGATTCTTGATGCATCCTGTCTGATCTCGAGTCTAAGGAAGAAGTGTAGAGGACCCATGTCTGTCACAAAAAACATTTCATGTAGAATCCTCTCGACTGCAACAATCACTGAAGTCGAGCAACCGGTGATCATCAAATCATAAACATACATAACTAAGAGTAGAAGTGAATCAGTCATCCTGAGCATGTAGAAATTTGGGTTTGATTTACAACGTACAAAGTTCTATGACAACAGGTAAGAGTCCATATTGGCATATCGTTCCCTCAGAGCCTGCCTGAGGCCATAAAGGGACTTCTTCAGTCGACAGACCAAATATGATTCATGCATAAATCCCTGGGGATACTCCATATAGATCTCCTCAAGGAGATCACTATGAAGAAATGCATTCTTCACATCCATCTGATGGACTTCCCATCCCTTGGTTGCCGCAATGGAAATTTCCAATCGTATGGAATCCATATTCTCTACTGGAGTGAAAGTCTCATCATAGTCAATGTTATGCACCTTCTGAAATCCTTTGGCAACAATCCTAGCTTTGTATCTGCTAATCTTTCCATCCGTTGTGCTCTTGTTCCTCTAGACCCATCTGCATCCGACAAGTTTCCTCCCAGAAGGAAGGGGAAATAGATCCCAATTATGGTTCTCGAGGAGGGAGTTGTAATCCTCCTGCATGAAAGATTCCCAAAAGGGATTTCCAGCAGCCTCACCATAAGACTGTGGATCTAAATATTGAACCGAGAAAATATGCCTGGAGGGAAATAGTCTAGTGGAAATGAGTGCAATAGGAGGATCCTCGAAATCAGATCGAGTCCTCCTAGTATCGGCTGGATCACCAACGAGATCCCATGCATCCTGAAGAGTACTTTGTGCCCACTTGGGCCTCTACTCTGGATCTGCAACTTCATATGGATGCTCTAACTCTACATCTGACTGTACTGACTCTGAATATGAATCATCTGAGTCCTCTAAATCAGAACTCTCATCTGAATAAGAGTCGGCATGTGCATGCTCATCATCTCGGATAGGTGGAAGAATGAAGGTGTCTTCATGCAGCTGTTGAGGTACATGTGAGACACTTTCCTCAAATTGGACACTTCGCTCAATGATGAGTCGGTCCGAGGAAAGATCAATAAGTATGTATTCCTTCACACCATCGGGGTATCCAACAAAAATACACTCAGTTCTCTGTGGATCAATTTCCTTCTTCTTTTCAGAGGGAATTCGGGCCCATGCACGTCAACCAAAAATGTGAAAGTGATTCGCTTTCGGTTTGAGGCCACTCCAAGCTTCATAGGGGGTCTTATCCTTGATAAACATATGGGGAGATCTCTTTTTGATGTATTTTTCACAATTAAGTGCTTAGGCCCATAGTATCTATGGTAGTGACTTTTAATGCAACATGCAAGATGCCATCTCCTTTAGAGATCTGTTTTTCCGCTCAACAACTCCGTTTTGTTGCGGAGTATAGGGAACTGTGTGCTGCAACTGAATCCCTGCCTCATGGAAAATATCATGGATCTCATGATTGATATACTCTCCCACATTATCAATTCAGAGGACTTTGATCTTCTTTCTAGACTATGTCTCAACCAGAGCTTTGAAATCTTTGAGGTTTTGAAAGACTTTGGATTTTTCCTGAGAAAGTAGATCCATGTAAAATGTGAGAAATCATCAACAAAAATGAGAACAAACCTCGCTTTTTTGATGAATAGATGTGGAAAAGGACCCATAAGGTCACTATGGATCATATCTAAAGGTGCATAAGCTCTCTGAGACTTTCCTTTGTCGAATTTCTCTTGAGGGTGTTTTCCGAGAACACATCCCTCACATACTCCCTTGGAGAAATGGATGCCTAGTATAACATCAACCAAACTTTTCTTGCTACATTGTTGCATGTATCTGAAATTAAAATGTCAAAACCTTTTGTGCCATATCCTACTACTTTCTTGAGAATGAGTAAGCAATAAATCAGAATCAGGTTCAATGAATTCAGAAAATGTATGCAATCTAAACTGATGATTTACCTCACTGGTAGCAACCCTGGAGTTGGTTTTCATGTCATATATGTCCAGAGAATTTGGTGTGAATATGAATTTATTTCTAGTTCCAGAATTCGTCATCTGATACACGGAGAGAAGGTTGATGGAAAGTTTGGGAACATGCAACACATTCTCAAATCTTTTGTTGGTGAGTTCAATCTTTCCTTTTCCGGTGAATTCAACAGAAGAGTTGTGCCCCATTAGAATAGGAGGACCTTTTCATGTATCCAATGAATAATATAATTCTTTTGAGGAAACCATGTGATGTGATGCTCCTGAATCTACAATCCAAGCATCGAGAGAGGAGTTGATGGCAATCAAGGCATGGATAGAATTGCTATTCTTGGGACTGCTCTTCTAGCTTCTTCTTCTTGGCACCCTCAGGGTTTTGATCTCCAAGGTTGTTTTTCTGAAGTATTTTATTCATTAGATCTATTTGTTTTTTAATGCATGCAAATTCTGGTTGGAATCCTTTGTGACAGTACGTGCATTTCTCTCCTTTTCTTCCCTTTTCCCCTTTGGATCCAAAGGAATTAGTGAAGGGTTTTGTGTACCCTTCCTTCTTCAGATGTGCATGAGATTTCCTTTTGTATTTATATTTATATTTATGATATTTATGGCTTCCATATTTCACAGTGAATGCATGCACCTTTGGGCCTTTGATTTTTCCCATATTGATGAGTTTGGTTTTCTCGTGTGTCATGGATTCGATAAAGTCCTCAAGAGAAAGAATATTCCAAGTGGCTCTAGAGGCGAATCACATAGAATGGAATTTGGATATGAATACAAAGAATTCAGGACCAAGTTTGGAGAGAATGGTGAGAACCATTTGCTTCTCCTCCTTAGATTTATCAACCCCACAAGCTTTGAGTTGCGACAATAAATCCTTGAATTTTGTAAAGAAATATTGGTTATTGTCGAAGCTTTTTGGATCAAATGTGAGAAATTACACTTCCATAATGTGTCCCCTCATCTCATCCTATTTTCCAAATATCCATTCCAAGGTGGTCCAAGCTTCATTGGGAGTCTTACAGGAAGATATGTGAAAAAGGAGATCGGGAGAATAAGACTACAAATTGTTCTGATTGCTTCATCCATTTGATTTAAATAATTGGATTTTTCTATGGTTGATGTCACTTCTGTATCTGTATTCAAGGTTTACCTGTACAATCCTTTGGTTTGGATATGAATAGTTATTTTATCCTTCCATGCAAATTATTTGTAAGGTGTAAGAATGAATTCTTTTTGGAAATCCATCTTTCTGTTGTCTTCAATCTTTTTTATTTGCAAACAATTTTGGTGTAGCTTTTTCTTAGCATTCCTTCATCTCTCATAACATGTAAATGTGTTGAACCTACAAAGAATATATCTAGATAGAAAATACTACACACATTTGCAGAGAGAAATTGAGAAAGAATAAGCAGAGAAATAATGGAATAATTCTCATTAACCGTAATGAATAATGAATAATTTACACATGATATACTATGTATAACTCAATGAATGCACACTCGAGGAGAACCAATACACAATAGTGGTGGTATAGAGTGATTTGGAAACACACCAACAGTTACGAGAATGAACTTCCACCTATTCTAGTCTCTTAGGCAGTTATGGGATTGAATTGCCACCTAGTTGAGTTACCGAGTCAACTAGTCTTCAGTTAACTAACTGAACAGAGTGTAGTGAGGAGTAGATCAAGGAATCAAGGGTAAAGCGCCGTTCTAGTGATGATACCAAGTCAAGTTCACATTATCATGGTGATGATCCCAATTTTGCATGGTGACAAAACCAATGCAGCATCTAAACTCAACTCAACTAGTCAAACTGAAGTGTCAACTCAAAGAGAATATTCTCCAGGTGGAATATTCTCCCCTAAAATATATGAGATTGGATAATGAATAAATATAACTAATAAACAAGGAAAAACCTTAGGAAAAATAAATCCTAGGTGTGTGTGGAGTAACTCCAACAGTGAAAAAAAAATCAAAATTGGATAAATTCCATGAAGAGCTAGAGTTAATGGTAGAAGATGCCATAATCTGGATGCTTAAGCTAGTTGGAAGATATTACAACACTATGGTAATAATTCTAGGGATAAATGAAAATGATTGATGAATATGAAGGTAGATAATGTTGATTGCATTCAAAATGTTTAAATGGATAACAAACCAAATAATAAAATCAGAAGTCGAGTGATTTCTAGAATCAAAATACTAATAAGGCTTATGATAAGAAAAGTATGTTTATACTTGGAATTTTTTGCAAAATAGATGGAATTTGCGAGGATTCATGTGAATATAGAAGGATATTATTTGTAATTTAATGAAATTCTATAAGGTCTAGTTGAAGATACATTGGGTGCAAAATAGAGTGAAATTTGGAGAAGCCACTATGAAGCTGGAATGACATAAGATGCAACATTTTTACTATGTTGGAAATTTCAAGCTAAGTAAAGTTGGAAAAAAATTTCTTAGTAAAGGTAACAACTAATGAGGTTGTAATGCCACTATGAGATGGAAATTTGGAGTGGACAAGATGGGATTCGTTGGAAAATTCTTATAAAAGGGAGCGACAAAGATAAGAGAGAGATCACATAATATGCAAGAATCGAATGGGATTTGAGGACAATCAAAGATAACAAAGGAATCTAGAAAATCCTAAACGATGTCGATGCAATTGTTGTAGTAGTAATGATGAACATGGATAGAAATACAACCATGTTAATGAAGAGGAATTTCTTAACCCATCCATTTCTACTTTGATATATTTCTTAATATTCAAAGAGCTACTATAAGTTAATAGTTTTTTTTAAGCATGGGACTGATAGAAATGCAAGAGATAGATAGTTGGAGTAAATATGCACTACAGAGCATACTGAGAATGATATAGAGTGCATATAGAATTTATTGAGCATATATATATATATATATATATATATATATATATATATATATATAATACATACACTATTGTCTCCTTTGAAACCCATGTACATGTATGGAAATACTATATGCACACTTCCATACGATGTTGCTCTAATCTCTGGCTTCTATCAGTTGAAACCCACATCTATTTGCCTCTGCTCTCTCTTCTCCTTGAACTGTATGATCTCTAAATGGAATTCCTTTTCCACCTATCCAAGATCTTGAATCACAGTCCTTCGTGATCCAACCCTTCTCCATCAATTCTTGGATAAAATATCTTCACCCAACTAGTGATATCTCCTCACTCATGTGTAAGAAAACGTTTGTATTTGCTTCTACACTCTCCACACTAACAAATATCCTTATTTTCTAGGTCCAACCTTGATCTCTCATCAAGGTACCTGATCTCGACATCTCACCGAATATCCTGACTTTGGTATCTCACCAAAGGTCCCCACCTTGGTCTCTCACCAAGGATCTCTTAATCTTAGCATCTCACCAAAGATTCGACCTTGACCTCTCATCAAAGTTCTCTCTCAACCTTGATATCTCATCAAAGGTGTATTCTCCTTTACCCTAAACTTGTTTTTATAATCATAAGTTATAATCCATTTCTAATATCCAAAGTGATTGACAGTTGATATTACTTCTCACACCCAATTGAGATTGAGAAACATGCTAAGTACTTTTAGCACTCTCCTTAAATAAATCAATTCACTAATAAAAGAACTTTACTTTAATTATTCCTTTAACTAAAGTAAACTCAAGGATATAAATATTTCGATGACTTCAACATGCTATACACATGCCAATGCGAAAGTACCTGTCCAATTCTACCACTAACATCAACACTCCCTCTTAGCGAGGAAGGTACTTCTCCAACTTAGAGTTGGCTCTGTCTTCGCTACCATATCTAGTACCATGGATTGTCTCCAATCCACCTGATTGGTTTCTCCCTTTGACACATAAGTTATCCCTACCATCTCTCTTAGACCCATATTTGAAGACTCATTGCCTCTAAACATGCTCCTAGAAGACTCATGGTTCTGAGCATCCTGCATGGCCATCTCGTACCATGAATGCTGCCTGACAGAATTGGAAAGTTGCTCCTTCCCACCTTAACATGAAGGATGAATCCCTCTGAGGTTATCAACCTTTGTATCCTATTGCTCCCTTTTATTTTTCAATGACATTGATCCATGATCCAAGATCCCCTTGGATCCTTTTACAGGATTTCGTTATGGGATAATGGTTCACCTGAGGAATAAAAATCAACAAATATCCAAGCCTTACAAACCTCAAGATCAATACTTCGATCTTGTTGGTTGGCTTCTCTCTCCCTTGCTTCCCCTTTTCTTCTATCCTCGAACCCTTCCCTACAAATTTTTTTGTTCCATCTATGAGTCACTGACTCCAATAGATATGTTATCCTCTGATCTCTTGATGAACGTCCTTCTTCACACATCTGAGATCCCATTGATTCATTGCCCTTTCTGGCTCAAGAACTTGAGAAAAATTCCTTCTTCATGCCTAAGTGGGTGATCCAAGCACATGAGAAAAATTTAGTCACTTCTCTTATGTGATCTCTTGTGGCTTAGATATCTATATGGAAGTTCTTCTCCACCTATCTGAGATCTCTTTATTGACTTATTGACCTCCTATCATTGTTGAGCAAGCCACCCAACATGATTTCTCACTGAAACTACCTTTGTATTGTCCATGTATGACCTTGTACGCGACTTTCACCACTACATCCTGCATATGTATTCTCTTTTCACCACTATGACCCACATACACCTCTGTACACATAGAAAAACCATTGTTCTGCCTCAGTATTGTTGTTTCCCAAAAAGTCCTTTGATTTCTTCCTGCTAGTTTATAGATCTACTTTAAGACCTCTTACGAATCTGATAGATCTACTGAAAAAGATAGTGGATATGTACTTATTCCTTCAATCACCCACCTCAACACTCCCGATCCCATAGATTTGATCATATAACCATAGATCTAAACTTGATCTCTCCCTTGGTTACTCAAATCTCATAGATCTAGTGTTGTGCATCTTGATATTGACTCCCTCTCATAGAAACCTTACTCTAATACCATGTTGATTTTCCCTAACAACCCTCGGTATCCTTAGATACCATGTTGAATTTCCCCTACCCAACACCCAACAATTAATTCCAAATAAATCCCTTATTAAATAAAAGCATACCTGAGTAGTCAAATAAACATGTAGTGGAAGCATAAACAAGTAAACCAAAATATCATGCACAAGAACACCAATATTTTTAGGTATAAACCCTTGGAAACCCCCCTCGGGGGAAAAACAGTTCCAATATGATTTTATTAAGGTCAAATCAGGGCTCCCATAATAGGGAAAAAGGCCCACTAAGAGAATATACACTACAAACAAACCTATCAATTCCCATGATGTTGTACGACCCTGTATCGACACTTTTCCCAAGGTGTATGTGCCCTTCCTTCATCAAAACCGTGTACATACAAAATTTTCTCCACTGAAACCTACATACATGTACAAAAATATTGTACTAACACTTCTATATGACGTTCATTCTCTAATCTCTGGATTCTATCATCTAAAGCCCACCTGTGGTTTCTTTTGATCCCTCTTCTCCTTCACTTGTATGATATCTATATGGAAGTTTTTCTCCACCTATCTAATATATTGAATCATAGTCCTTTGTGATCCAACCCTCTTTGCATCAACACTTGGATGACATCTCTTCACCCAACCAGTGAGATCTCCTCACTCATGTGTAATAAAAAATCCTTATTTTCTTCTACACTCTCCACACTAGTAAAATTCCTTTTCTAGGTCCAACCTTGATCTCTCATCGAGGTATCTGATCTTGGAATCTCACCAAATATAATGACCTTGGCATCTCACTAAATTTCCCTACCTTGGTCTCTCATCAAGAGTCTCTTGATCTTGCAATCTCACCAAAGATACAACCTTGACCTCTCATCAAAGTTCTCTCTCAACCTTGATATATCATCAAAGGTGTCTTATCCGTTATCCTAACCTTTATTTTATAATCATAACTTATAATCTATTTATAATCTCCAAAGTGATTGAAAGTTGAGATTAATTCTCACATGCACTTGAGATTTAGAAACATGTTAAGTATTTTTATCATTTTACTTAAATAACTCAATTCACTAATAAACACACTTTACTTTAATTATTCCTTTAACTGGAGTAAACTCAAGGATAGAAGGCTTTCGACAACTTTCACATGCTAGACACACACTAATGCAGAAGTACCTTTCCAATGCTACCAATAACATCAACATAAACTAATTGTAGTCTACTATTATATATGCAATAAGGATGTTATGATGGTTTAATGTAGCTAATGATGGTTATGTAACCAGGAAAAACATTGATATCATGGATGAAAATGTTGATAGCATGGATGAAAACTCTAATGATGCTACTGTATATGATAGTCATTCTTACAAAGACAAGACGAGGAAAACAAAATGTTGATCAAGAGGCTGGTGGAAGGAGTATATGAGTCTCTATAATAGACCAATTGATCACGTAGCATCCTATAAATTGATGGAAACCATGTAGGTATGAATTTGATGTGCTTATGTTACATAGATGATGAAGGGAATTTAGGTAAGAATTCTTTCAATTAGGATTTGATATATGAATTGGTATATTTATTTGATTTGAATTGATTTATGGGAATGATATTTCTCTTGGTGTGGTAAAGGTAGAAATCCTTAGACATACATAAGTTATTTAATTTTTGGAAAGCATTCATATTAAATAAATGGCATTCCATGTTGTATTGACTATGAATTAATAACCAAGATAGGTCATGAGATATACTCCTATTGTAGAAGTGAATTCTAGTAAAGCTAGCCATGTATGATACCATAATGAGGTTGGATATGGAAAGAATATAGTGCTACATAAGTGTCCAATGGTCTCCCTACATGTATTTATTTCCTATACTATAACCTTCTTGCCAACATTTAAGAGAACCTATAGAGGAAAAGGGTTCCTGAGGTATTGCAGAGCATATGGTCGATCAAGTATTAGGGAGGTGTCTAGATTATGTATCGAGGCATCCAATAGACCTTCCAACTCATCATGGAGGAATACATGACATTAGAATATGATATTCTTGAATGAATGTAAGGACACATTGAGTAGATGTGCGTGAGTAAATTGTGAAAGTATGCAAGTTGTGGATATGAACATATACATGTTGAAATATATGATTGAATTCATTGAGTGAATGAATGATTATGTTATATTTTATCGAAATTAATATCTGAACAATTGGAATAATGAAGTTTCTACTAACTAATAAATTTGAGATCATTTAAAGAGCTATTGTGGATGTAGAGGAACAATACATGCTAGAGTAGTCATATGTGGATGGACTACATGAAATATTTATTAAAGAAACAAAGTTATGGAAAATGATGAGGGTTGAGAGGAGTAAAATTTGAAAGAAGGACATTGTGACCCTGTGATCGCCACAAGTTATTGGTTAAATATTACCATTGGATGCTTAGTAGTAAATTGGTTCTCTTCATAAATTTAAAATCCTTGGCAAGATGGATCACCCAAGCGATTATTTATCAGAGAAGGGGATGTTTGAGCCAGAAGGGTGAGTGTGGCAAGGAGGGGGCAATGTACAAATGCATGTGGCATGGTGGTTAGAATCAAGAGGGAATGTTGAAAATCATAGTGCGATGAATTATTTCCCATAGCAAGCTTGTGAAACAAAGAAATAACCATACAAATAAGCATTGAATTAAGATTGCATACTTATTTTTTAATACATGATTTCATTGTGGAGTTGAGATCTCTTGTGAATAATATAATTGTTGTATGATAATGGCTATAACATATATGATTTCTTGATGGTTTTTATAGGAAAAAATAAAGAAGGAATATGTGAATTGAGTACCTAGAAAGAGGAACACAAAATATGGTGTTAATCTAAGGAGGGAGAAAAGAAAGTGATACCTCTATGAGAATATTGTATGTGGAAGTAGAAGGAGGATTTTAGTTACAACCAATATGTATATTAGACAAGAATATAACAATCCTCAGGATAAAGGTCCAATGGAACTGGTACAACCCTGAAGAAGTGACATGGGAGCTTGAAGATGCAATGCACGAGGAATACCTCCATCTATTTCAAAATTTTAATGTAACAATGTTTTCATGTAAAAGATGCATATATGTATGGTTATGTGCACCAAGGATGGTGCACAATTTAGGGGGAGGGAAATATAACACCTTAATTTTGATCCTCATATTATGAATGTATATTTGTATATATGATAAATGGCTAAGAGACAAATGATTTAAAAGTGTAAATGTTGTACATTAATAATAAAAATACATCACTGACTAATATGGAGAAGGACAAGAACATGAAGGGATATGATTCCACGAGATATGAATGAAATGGGGATTATGGGATAAAGTAAATAATAGTGTTTTATTATTTATCCCAAAGTATTTATCTTATTTTATCCTAAGTTATTTATCTTATATTTTATTCTTTATGACCTTGGGATTAATTTCCAAGTGGCAAGTTATAAACATGCAAATATAATCCTTGACTTTAGTTGAGGTGGGGATTTTTTTTTTCATTATTATTTATGTGATAAAATGATTATGGCAAGTATGAACTCCATGTGAAAATTGTTCCCATGTGCATAAGGATTGTTCCCATTGAGAAAAATCCATTACAACTGAGAATTCTTTGAGCCTACCCAATTTTTGTTGGAGCAATAGAGCCCTAGAGGGAAGTGGGATAGCGTGGGGGAATACATGGAGAGAAAGGGATCTTATTCCTTGAGTTGTATAGGTTGAGGGAAAATAAAACTAGTAGATTGGAATTGTTGTAGGAGTTAGCATACTAATTGTTGGGAAACTGGGTTGTGTGAGAGGATTAGAGCCATCCATAGGATAAACTTGTCCTTGTGGCCCTCTTTCCCAAATAAGACAAGAAACAACAAAATTATATTTGTGTGGAACATCCTTTACATGTATCTAGTTGGTGTGTATTTCCATAAATATAAGTATTTGTGGTTTATTGTAAATCTATTCAATTAATGATGTGTATGTTATTATGGATTCAAATACTACTGTGTGTTACAAAGAAAACCTCTCTATGGCTTGGGGTAAACCACAATAGATGGGATGACACCCAAAAATCAACTCTAATCTCAAGTATGCTATATAAATGAAATGCTAACAAGATAAGGCTAAAATCCTACCTCGTCCTGACGTTCGAAGAAGACCACCATTGAGCATGCAACCCAAATATTTATACTTACAACTTGTCCTCAACAACCAAGATACAGAGACATATGGTGATAATATATGATGTCAACATATAAATTAGCATAATCCATTAACATACATGACAAATGTGCCCATGGAAAGTAATTCAATTATTTGCAAGATATTAATTGGATGAGAAAATAGTATTTCTATTAAAGTAATGAACATAAGTACATAGGTGAAAATGTTTTGCAACAACACATATCGGAACCAAGAAACTAAGCCCTTCCATCTAGGACTCCACCACTTCAATCCTCCACAAAGTAAAGCTCATATATAGGAGTCAATGAGGTTCTCCATCACAAAGTAGGAAGATCTTGGAGGATAAACACAAGAAGTTCATACTTTCAAGGACAAAAGGATGTAGACTCAATATGAAGTGAAATTTCTTGAGAGTGTATTTTCTCTCAATGTTGAATTTTCCTTAGGCTTGGATATGGTACAATTTATATCCTCCAAATGGAACTGAAGGGCCGAGTCGGAGCATTTCCAGTAAATGGAAGATCAAGGATCATGGATCTCATGACATGGCATGGAAACCCGACAAATTTTTTAATTTTTGAGAACCAAACTCGATGTACGTGGGTTGTAGTGGAGAAATCGGTGTATATTCTTGTTGTATAAATTGCCGGGGAGCATATATGAAAACAAATGTGCATTTTTGGCTCTCGAGTGAACAAAACAGGGATTTCAAGTCTATAAAGGGAAATGGAAGGCCATCCAAGCCAATTGCATGGAGTGAGAAAAAAGTGTTGTAACAAATGCCCCCTAATATGTGAGGTCAGAGGAATATTTGTGATGGCCAAAATATATCATAATTCCCAGAAGTGGAGTAATGAAGACTCAGCTGGAAGTACTAATTACTCATGAGAATATTACAATCCATAATGACTTTGTACACATGGTTACCAATTTGAATTACACTACAGATGCATGCGGATATATAAAATAGTTGTTCATGGCCATGAATAGGAAATGAAAAGTGTACATACACCATATATTGTCATAGTCACGAACAAGACACAATGGAGTCTAGTCTCAAAATCAACTGAAGATACTTGTAGAAAATGGAGTACAATTTGAGCTTCCATGATCACTGAAGTCATATAGGTACTGGTCCAATGAAAGACAACAACAGATAAGGGACGTTGCTATTGTAATCTAGAGGTATTCTACACTATCTGTTGAAGGTGAAAGTACACATCATGTGAATAGATGAGTTGAGGTCAAACACAGTGAGACTTCATTTGATTACCAATCATTAAGGTATACTGTTAACAAACACGATACAACCTATTGATAATGAAAATAGGTGTCAAGGAATCGATTACATTCCACAAATTTGAATAAGGGTGTTGAGGTCGAACACTTGAATAATACATCGATCAAGAGACATTGATGTATTCCCAATTGTCGATGGCGGGAGAACTTGCCACTGATGACTGCAAGCCTCTAGGAATCTAGGTCATGTTTCCAGAGTAAATGCGCTGAAGTAGATGGAAGGAGACTCATTGAAAGGAGAGCATTAAGGAATCTATCATCATCCAACATGAGGTACAAATAAATAGCTTGATGATTAGGAGGATATTAGAAAAATAGTATGTTCACGAACCAATGACCATGTTCATCCCTCGCATGCACCAGATGCAATTAGTGCATGAAAGAGACCCTCTGAATAACATCCAATAAGGAAAACTGACGACAAAGATGAGGAAACCACCAATAGGCATAATGGAATCCAATACACTGCACGAATCCCATTATGTGAATATATTTCTTTTTTTCGAACACAAGGGAACACCCCAGTCAACGACCAATGAGGAAATGTCATATGTTGGGTTCAAGGTTACCTAACAATGATGAAAGTAGGACCAAGGTGCAAGGTAGGACAACAAATTCATGTGATTATGAAATACGCTAAGGGTATGGTCGACACGCAAAGTCAAGATTTCTGAGAAATGAACGACACAGAATTTAAACTTCATTTGAACAAGAGTATGAGACATATGGATAACTCAGGAAACATAGACTTGATAATGATCATTGATAAAAGTTTGCAACATAAGAGGCATCAACAAAATATCCATACGGACTAGAAGAATAACCATTTGGAGGAGTAAAAAATAAGTAATGATCTCATCTTCCTAAGGTCATGCTAAACCCAAATTTTGGATAAAAATGGACTCAAAAATTTGTTCTTTGTTCAAAGGTGACACGACTGCTGCCAATCAGAGATAATATTCTTTTCCCACATATATGTTTTTGGTTTTTCATAGGAAAACAAATGTTGTGATACAAGAGAGGAAACAAGTGTCACGAGAAAGCAACTAGTTCCAAGAAGTACAACATACCTATGTTTAATGCAAGGAAGTGCATTAAGGGTGTGGACACTCGAGGGGATGTTTCCTCTATGGGTAAAGGGTGTCAAGTTGCAAAGGATATATGGAAGTCACTACTTGGCTAGTGATGAAAATTTTTGAGGCAAGAGCCCTATAACGAGAAAGAGGGAATCGATAATAAGATCAACAATGCAAGCCAGATGATGGAATGTGATTACAACTTAACTCAAAAATTTATTTTTTCGTAGATCTAGTCCCCTAGGCCCAAAACATTATAAAATAATACCCAAGAGAGCTCTTCTAGCCAATGGTGACTAGAGTATTCCTTTTTTGCAAGTAGTCTACTTGGTCCGAAAAAGGGTTAAAATTATACCAAATATACATCCTTTCAAAACTATTTAACGAGTGTGAAAGAGACAAGTTCACTCAACAATCATTTCATTTTTAAGGAGTCTTGAAAATATCTTAACTAAGAATCGAGGATGTTATTTTAAGAAGCATACCATGGGGGAGGCCAAGATTCCCATGCAATACTTCTAATGAAATCCAACCACTCACTTGTAGCTGACACAAGATTGGGAGAACCCAAAGCTTGCCAAGTTGAGGAGGATAAAATACTTGAAGAGGATCCTTCATCTACAATACATTGACAAATGCCCATTATCTGGAAGGGTGCAGAAGAAGGAAGGTGAGGCTCTACAAGATCATTCGAATGAAAGGAAACCATCCTAGGAATTGGAGGGAGTGTACTCATAGAGAGTGGAATGCTCCCTTATTTAGAAGGTACAGAACTAGAAATGTTAAGGGCATGATCGAAAGACGCATCGTCCCCCAAAAGAAGAGTGGGATTGACTGAAGATTGCATCAAAAATGTCACTTCCTTAGACTTTTCACTCTTCAAGAGTAGATTAGGATAGACCGAATATTGCATCGGCATGACCACTTCTTCAACCATTGGTTGAATAGGATGCAAAACAACATGGTCAAAAGATGCATCACTCCCCAAAACAGGAGCAGTTTTGGTCGAAGATTGCATCAGCATGAATGTTGTATCAACCAAAGAAGGATTAGAATGTTGAGAAACCAAAGATGACTCAGAACCCGAAGGGCCACTAGACAAGGACTGCACTTCTTGTATCAAAGCAGGAGTAGGGCACAAGCGAGTTAGGTGACTTCCTTTGCAAAGTCTACAAAGGAACTTAGGCTTACATCCTATATGTCTAGGCTTCTCAATCGTATCAATGCCCCCAAAATGATTTGTCGTGGTTGGTGACATGCTGCCAACATGACTTGAAAAGGCTAGTAGTTTTTCCCCAACATGAATTGTAGAGGCTAGTAGATTGTCCCCAACATGACTTGCATAGGTTGGTGACATAATGTCAGTATGACTCATAGTGACTGGACTTGTGCATTTAGCATGACTTGTAGCAGTAGGTTGTTGGTATTCAACATGACTTGCAGATGTTGGAGACCAATCACCAACATGACTTGCAGAGGTTGGTGATATGAAAGGATGTGAAGGTATCATCCCATATGGGAATGATTGTGTGGAGAAAGCAATATGATACAAATTATCCATGAGAGAATATACATTTCCCCTTAACAAAGAAACTTCATGCAAGGGGTTTCCCATATTAGAACATTGAGCCCACCTCGATGTAGTATCAGAGGTTGGAGGATGGTTTTCTATAAAATAATCATTCAAAATAAAAGGCATTGCAGATGACGAGTAGATGGACAAGATTTATGAAGTATGGAAACCACCCATATGTGCATTCCATTCTTGAAAATTAGATCTAGGATTGGGTCCAGAGGAAGAAGGATTCGAACCCCCCATAATAGGAAATGACTGATATGAACCCCACCAAATAAGAAAGGAGTACAAGGAGGCATCGTTCCCTCAGACCCAAAACTAGGATGATATTGGGTGTCGGAAAGAAGGATGACATATCAACAAATAAAGGATTAGGGGAAAAAGGTGTCAACTGAGTACTATAACAAGGCATCACCGGAAAAAAGGTGTCAGGGTAAATGGATATTGAAAAAGTCCTACCATTCTAACATATAAAAGGATACATCCCCATGGATTGAGTTGAGCATATAAAAAGAGTATGGCTAACAGACAGAAACAGGGGGTTCCACCAACCATAGCGGATATTGGAGTGGAAAAAATGCTTAGAATAGGATGACCGTGAGTCTGGGAAGTGGAGATATACGTACCACATTTCTAAAGTCTATGCCTTTTAGGAGGCGTCTTTGGTATCAAACCAAATCGTGGTAATTGACTCAAGATATGGAGAGACTAGTAGGGAGGCTAGTCTCACTCCATGATGACTCAAAACTCGTAATGAAAAATAAAATCCTAAGGCCACCTAATAATTAAAGAGCACACTCCTAAATAAAGAAAAAGGCCAATGCACACAAATAAGATATAATGGCTGAAAGGGACCTCTCAAACTAAAGTAGGTATGCCTCGCCCAAGAGGGTTCTAAGACTCAACAACAATAGAATGGAGGTGTCAGAATCAGTTATAAGGACCCTCGTAGGATTCACAACGCAGTCTATCAGACCCCTCCAGAGACAAAATCCTCCATAAAGTTGGTGTGTTGTCTGACCCTTATCTGAATCAGGGTACCTGCAGAATAATCCCTACAACTAACCTGTGTGGCTACCTATGTCAAGAAACTAAAGTCACCATGATATAACCAATTCTCAGGTGAGCAGTCACAAGTCTGGTCCCTCGTATGGGTAGGGTATCAAATCCCGATATATCGAAAGCACCACCTCTCATGGAGGTAAAGGCACTAGAAAGACCCCCATATACGAATAGAACCCCTGAAATATATCTATCTCTAGGAAGGTATTAGAGGTATATCTATGCAACCAACTTCACACGACCTTGTTCTTAACTCCGGTGTGAGTGGAGACTCCCGAGGACACCAATTATATAACGCATTTATATTGATTAAGGTTGGTTTTCATTGATGTTAACCCTTAAAGAAAGACTCGTAGCACAAAGGTTTGGGTAATGTACCCAATAGTGTTTGATGTAAATATGACTCATTATTGTTTTTTCATGGTTGATAAGAAGTAAATATGGATGAACTCCAAAGTGGTCCCCTTATGGTGAAAGCCCTCACGGGAAGACGC